>CAODLS010948277.1:0-27231 GCA_948243855.1 Flueggea neowawraea | reverse complement strand
GCATGTGTTAGTTTTCAAATGGTTTTCAAACTAGTGTTTGTGAGGCACATATGAGGCGATCTGCAGTGTTGTCCCTCACTCATAGGGGTTGACCCTTTTTCTTTGTTGTTTTGTCCCTGTTATTATCATCTTGCAGGTGACTCTGGAGAATTATGTTCATTGGCTTTTGATGCTCAGTGAGGGATTCTGATGTTGCGGTCAATGCCCTTTTGACCCGGCCCATTTGTATGATTTGTTAGATGCTCCACATCAGGTTCCTGTGGGATGTGTTCATGTTTCTGTTATTGTTTCTAACATTTCAAATGTTTTAATTTGAAATAATTTTTGCACTTAATATTATATATGTGTTGTTTTAATAAACAAAGATTATTCTTTTATTGTTTTTCATATTTCTTTAAATATGATATTTGGGTAGAAATTTTGTACTATGGAGGCTTGTGCGGAATGGGCCGGGCTCCCATAGACGGTTCACCTCGTACGCCGGTTATGGTCCCGGGAATGGGTCGTGACAATATAACAGTTTCAAAAACACAGAAAACCAGTTTATCATATAACCGATTTTGAATTAACCAACCTGTTAATTAATCAATTTACAGATAATATTATGACATGACCAAAACAATAGAATTTCAAAAGACACGGCCTAAATGTCTAAAGCTGTCACCGCACTAACTTAGACGCCGTATGAAATAATCCAAAATTGATGGACCGCTAGTGGATGGTTGAGCACCTCGAAAATCAACAGAATCAAAAGCTGACATGGAAACTAAAAACAGACAAACAGATCATAACAAAATCAGACACAGATTGATACACAATACAATGGCTCCAGAAAATATGCATGAAATGCAAATGCAAACCTCAAACCCCCAACGATGTCATAAATCATATTTCGATCAAATATCTAGCCTTTCCTTCAAAATTCTAACATCTCATAAAATTATAATTTAGTCCGTCAACTTTAAAAAAAATATAAATCAGTTCCTAAACTTTTCAAAATTTACTAGTTAATCCTCCAAATATTTTATAGCAACAAATCAGACCTTAATTAAATAAAAATTTTCATTATTAGCCCTCAAAATATGAAAATTATACTTTTAATCCCCTTGGCATATGGATTAGTCGAGTAAACCTGGAGACTTTACTCGAGTAACACTCCCTTGGATTACTCGATTAAGCGACAACACTTACTCTAGTAAGAAGGCACCCAGATTACGCGAGTGAGCAAATCTGATTACTCGAGTAAGACATCGTTCAGATCGAAAATAACTCAAAACAACCCAGAATTCGTTCAATCTCCCAAAAATGTTATTTAGCCATTTAACTCGCCTCGCATCAAGTTTGTTTACATTGTTTAACAACCTGTTAACATTAATCAAATGATCAAACATCAAGAAATCATCAAAGTCCTCCAACAGTCATAATAAATAAAAAATTTATCATTTACTCATGTTCTTGATCAATTTCAATCATTTCTATGTTAACCCAACCTTAATTCCACATCAAATAACTTAACTCTAATCATTTGTTCCAAAATCAGAATGGCAGACCTAACTCACATCAGTCAACAACAAATTTCCAGTGGCAAAAATAAGTTCTAAAGGTCCCTTCATGAACTAGAAGAAAAGAAACCAAATAAGAGAAACAATTTTACCTCAAATTCTTGAAGAAATCGATGAGGGAACAAAGAGAACGAAAGAGGAACGTTTTTGTGTTTCTAAGAGAGGTTCTAAGTGAAAAAAAAAAGACTGAAAAAATCGATTGAAAATGTTTAAATAAGACACTCACTGACAATCATTGATTCACCCATAAAACAGGACTTACTCGAGTAAGCAAATTGTTCACTCTAGTAAGATATTCTTTAGCACAAAAATAAATCTTCGTTTACTCGAGTTACAACTCCTCTTACTCGAGTAATACAAGTATTATGTCATTCGAGTGAGTTAGCCTTCCGGATGAAATAAAATTTTCACACTTCCTCGAGTGATCCTTCCTTTTACTCAAGTTATCAAGCTTTCAAATTACTTGAGTTACACTTCATTTACTCGAGTAAACGTGTATCTTTCTTATTAAATCATGAATTTAATCGAAAGTCTATCTAAGAATCGAACAGGTCATTTCAGACGATCTGCTTGTTTTCGAAGGACCTTAAATCTAATTAGGATTTTTAATAGAATTTCCATTATATTCAATTTGATCTCACTAATTTGTGATTTTTTTGGAGTTGAGAGAGATTTTTGGTGTTCAGTTTCAATAGGAATTGAATATGTTGTTATGGCACCTTTTTTGCCTTTTTATACTATTGCATTTGTGGTAATAATTTTAGCGCATGTAGTATATGTGTACTCATTTTGGGCTACTGTTGTATTTTTGTGATTTGTTATTTTTAATTGAATATTTGTGTGCTTTCCCAAAAAAAAAAAAATGAAATATTCATTTTTTTTGGATTTTTGCAATTAACCGAACCAAACTACTGACCAAAAATCGATTCCCATAAATTGCCTGCCTAACTACATTGCTAAACACTCTAAGCATACTTGCTGGGATCTCCCAACAAAAATCCCTCCCGCAATCCCCGACCTCCCTCTATAGTCAATAACGTTTGCAATTAGGAATGGACGAAGACATGACTGTTCCAGTTTGCCAAATTCAATAGGATAACAGGTAACAATCTCTCTTTCTTTTTTCTAACAATGGTGGTTGTAAGGTTTTTTTAAAATTGTTCTATTTCAATTTTGGCGTGCATTTGTATCGCGGCTTTAGGTGTTAATGAAAAGGTAGACGTTCATGTCTGCGTTCAAATTAGAAAAGTATATGTTTGCAATTAGGTTATTAAATCAATTTTTTGTTTTCTTCTTCAGAATGATCTCTACATTTCGAGGTAACAACAATGGCGTATTTTAGTTTTTGTTTTTTCTTGTCGCTTGTTTTTTGTTACTTTCTAATGTTAGCTTTCCTTGTTTGATTTAGACACCATTGAAAAGAACAGCCTTTGCCTCTTACTGTGAAAGTAATTGACTTCTTTTTTTCTTGTATTGCCAGTTTGTTTGTTAATCTACTACATGCCCTTATGTGATCTTCTTTTTCTTTAGAATGTAAGAGCTTGTGGCTGCAACATGGAGCTTCCTAAGGCTTGCAATGGAAAGGTGTGATTGCAGTTTGCCCTAGAACTGAGGGGATACCTTCATCTTGGTCATGCAAAAGCAGCTCTACTTAATCAATATTTCGGTGATAAGTAAAAATCATCCTTTGCTTTGATGATACAAACTCTTCAAAAGAAAGCAATGAATTTGTTGAGAATCTCATTGTTGGAAAAGCGGTCCACCCTATGATGAGTGAACCGATCTCGGTTGGTTAAGGTGTAAACTGAAACCGCGGATCGAGTCAATTGTTAAGTCCAATTGATTGAATGGATGAATGGCTTCTTCTTTGTATAGAAGGCCCGATAACAATATGTATAAATAGTGTTAAATTAAGTAATAATTGAACCATCCATCTGCATACTTTCCAAAAAAAAAGAAGAAATGTTGTCTTTAGCAAAGATAGAAAAGTGATGTTCTCTTCACCTAAAGGAGCAGATTTGGTCTCCTTCTTCCCCACCTAATCCTGCACAAATCCGGAGTGGCATCTAGACTGCACAATAGACAAGATCTCTAGTTGGTAACAACATGATTGTGGTTTGCTCGCGAGACTAACAACAAATTCGATCTATACTGCTGCTGCCCTTACTATTCTTGTTGTTCTTCCGCTACAACGAATGTTAGTGAGTCGAACTCGCTCTTTCTACTGATTGATAAGTAGACTGGTAGTGGCTCCTTTCATTGGCATCAGAGCACAAGTACGAATTTCGATAATTTGTTTTGAAATTATTGTTGGTTTTGATCTGGTATGACTACTGTTTTTTTTGTTGCATTCGACTTTCTGTTTCTAACTCAAATTTTGATTCAAGCCCGTCTAGAGCTGAATTTTGAAGACATAATTTGAAAATTTCAACACCACCATTGAGATCAGCGACCCAAAAAACGGATCCTGGCCAAGATTCGTCGCCGAAAATTGCCGGGAAGGCCTTCAAATCGCCGAAAGTCAAATCTGGCTACAATGAGGAACGCGGTTGTAGATGATTTTCTTCATCTGATGAAATAGGGCTATGTGGGGTGGTCTAATTTGCTGGAGCAAACCACATAGACCACTCAACATTTGACATATGGCAGCGAGTCAATGCTTATTATGCAAGATATGGACCAGTGAGAAGACGACATGTGGCAAGAAGAGCCATGTAGGCATCCATATAACAGACATATGGCAAAGTTGAACATACGTCCACATCATCACCAAGGAACACTCATAACTTGACACATGGAAAGAGGAGCAACGTAAGATGCTACGTATACAACACATAGCCACACTGAAGGGACATACACGTCAATAGATCTAACCAACCAAAAGGTAACATGTGGTAGCCAGTGCCACATAGTAGATACGTCATGAACACATGACACTGCTGACTTAGCTTACACGTCAACATACACATCAACAACTGAGGTGACACGTGGTAGACACCTCACGTGGGGCAGTGCCGCTTGGACCCGAATTGCCACGTCGTCACACGTGGTTCAATCATGGCCTGACATGTTTCACCATTGGCATGTGTCTTCACGTGACAGTGACACGTAGCAAAAGAGGTAGAGACATACGTGTGGTGCGTGCGAAGAGCGTGGCACCTCTACGTGGCGTGACACTTATCCCGACCACCTAATTGTTTTGAATTTTTTCGAAGAGATAATTTTTATTTTTTTGAAAATTTTGGCATATGTTTCACAATCTTTTGAGTTGCATAACTGTTTTTCTAAATTTTTTGAGGTACTAAAATTGTTTAGAAATTGTGAAAATGTGTTTTCTGCCAAGAATTATTTTTAGAAATTAGTTTTCAAAATAATTCGTTTAAAACATGTAAATGTGGTTCTCATTCAGATAATTGGGATGAAATTCCAATTATTTACGTGATATGCAACTACGTATAAGGTCGTTTTATTTGTAATTATGTACAAATAAGCAAATGAGGTAAAACCATGTTACATCGAACAAAGTGCAAATTAAGGAATGATTTGCACGACTTCTAAAGAAAGCATTTTGGGAATGTGGTGATCATAAATGGAAAATAATTGTGTATTAAGTGCACAAAGGTGATAAAGGTTTTACTACTTCATAAAAGATTATAAATTCTCATCACCAATATTAGCTAAGTTATTGGTTCATACTAGAATTTCACAAAAATATGATATCCTAAGTGGAAAGATACTTAGAGATTCTAGAAAGTAAAATATATTAAAATTGGTTCGCCCAAGATTAATCCATGATGACGAAAAGAGATCGTGAGAAGTGGGAGATCCATTTTATGGTCATATGATATATAGAATTCTCGACAAGTTAGCACAACCATTGATGAATTCTATTTTAACACCTTGGAAAATGTCCATTGTGTATCCAATTGGTAGACATAAGCTAAATACTATATTCGTATAGTATTAATTTTGGGGATAATTTATAAGCATTGTTTGATGTTAAATACCAACCAATGTCGATGCATGTGCATTAACGTTGAGATTGATTGTTTGTATTACATGTTGGTTCAATAAATGATGATGGTTCCATTTATTGTTTTGGATTATTGTTGTGTTGATTTGCCTTAATTTAATATACAACATTTTTGTGCGTTGAATATATTATTTAATTATTGAGTTTACCTTCATAATTGAAATAATCAACATGGATTCCCCTAAGTCTAGGAGACTTTAAAAGTGAATCCAAATAGTCATTATTTACTGTCTATAAAATTAAATATAGTATGGTTGATTATTATGACTAAGATGTGTTGGGTTTCTTATGCAAATAAACAACATCAAACGCAGCGGAACAACCAATAATATCATACAAGAAACATCCAGGAAGAATGTATGTAATCATAATTAATAAATAAGAGGCCGAATATATGTACCTTTTTATTTTAGCCAAATTGCTTCTTTTGAATTGTGTTGAGACGAATGCAATTGACAATAGAGATTGCCCAAAGACAACTCCCCTCTACTCTCACACACACACAAGATCATTGATTAGGCTAATGTGTGCTCGCACTTCTTTTAGAATATCTATTCTAAAACTCACAAAGTAATTTTCTCTCTTTGAAAGTGACACTCACTAATTCAGCTTTGCCTTGGAATTAATTGAATGGCAAGGTGTGCATCCTATTTATAGGCAAATGAGAAGACTTAAATAGGTAGCACTAAGGATTCGAAATTGCTCTTCCTTACCCCCCAAGAATTTGGCCTCTTCCTACTTTAGAAGATGTATGCCGAATTCTTATCCTAGTCACACTAGGATTTGCTTTCCTTGTCCTACAAGAATAAACACTTCCTAATTAATTTTGTCACATACAAATTATGGTTTTATTATCCTTGTCATACAAGAATAAAACTTCTAATTAGTCATGGACTCCTAATTAGTAATTGCTTATGCCGAATTCATCCTTGTTACACAAGGAAAATGATTCCTAAAAAATAGGAAAGAGGACCTAAATTTCTCCCTCACTTTTTAGGTTTGTATGCCAAATTTTCTCCCTCTAATTTAGGTTAAGAAAGGCCAAAAATCACATGGGTTTTATTAATATTATTGGGCTTTTAATTATATGATACATTATCATAAAATAAATCATTCACGTAGGCCGAATTATGTCACACATAATTATAACCATGGTAATTAGTGATTTATATTAAAAGTCCATTACATTAATGAACTATGTATTAAATATTATTTAACACATAAATTATAAAATCCTGAATCATTATTGATTAATCAAATTAATCATCTTAATAATTCAATTACAAAGAGAAAATCTTTGCAACCAATCCAGATCTTTATTGTATGCGATCTTGTAGGTTCATTCAATGTTGGCAATGAGTCTAAAATTAATTTACAATGCATAAATCATAATTGGTCTCTAGCAAGACATTATGATTACCCAAGACATATGCGTTTACCAACTGTCCAAGGCATGCTTCGTAGAGGCTTGTAAATTGAGGCTTCGAAACAATTCATCCTTGAACAGGTATGACAATCATCCCTTTGTTTCTTTTTAAATGTTATGTTGCGACTGGATAGCAATACCATGAAATGGCAAAGTGATTTCCTATGGGCATCCAATGAGTGGTTTTTTGTTTGTTTTAGCTCAATCTCAACTCCAACTCCAAGTGTATGATGGTGCTTATTGAGCTATTTCAGTATTCTTTTATATATTTTTGTGTTTCTATTGTTAATTATATCATGCTTTTCAATTACACGATTTCTTCTAATAATGTTGATCACTTATCCTAATAATGCTTAGTCCTACACAATTAGCAAGTGTTGTTCCTCTTTAGAGTCAAGACAGTAATAATATGAAATTGAAGATACTTCTTATCCTTCTTTTTTTTTTCTCCAAATTAACCATTACTGATATTGCTTGGAATTTTGTGAAGCTTTTCATGTTCCATATATAATTATGGACATATTTGGATGAATTTTAGCTAGGTGATTATTTACTATAATTTGTGTTTTTTGATTCTTGAAATTATGACTTGATTTTTGTGTAATATGTTTGTCACGACTCGTTTCCGGATCATGATCGGCGTACGAGGCGAACCGTCTATAGAAGTCTGTCCCATCTCGCACAAGCCTCAAAGTACAAAACAAATACCTAAATACTGTTTATTAGTTATATTAAACCGTTTAACAAAATAAGTTTTAAATAATATATCCTCGAATAGTAATAGCATAAAATCATTAAATAAGTAACTATAAATAAAACAATTTAACCATTTTATTTTTAAATACAGGACCATAACCCACTACTCGGTGTAGAGCATCTAACACCAAAATATTCAAATAGCTAGCATAAAGAACAAAAAACTTATTCACCAAAATAAATCAAACATTCAGACAAAATATTTATTACCAAATATATTTGATTTTAAGAAACAAGGTTCTTAGTACAGAAACCTCACTTATTTCAGAGCAAAATCATTATTTCAGAAAATATTCTTAAATCTGGAAGAACATTTTCTACAAAGTATATTTTGAAATCCATACAGAATATTTATTCCCGAAAATACAATAAATATTAAATCATAATATTTATTTTCAGAAACCATTGAAATTCCAAGAAAACTTTATCTTTCACAATAGAGATTTTCATACAGATCAGATTTTAGGATTTTCTATCCTTTAATTATTCCAGATTACATGCCAAGTCCAGACACATCAAAAATATATAATTTTAGAAGACACTGCCTGCGTGTCTGAAGCTATCATCCACTCATCTTGACACCAAACTAACAATCCACTCACGATCTACTAGTGAAAGACTGGTCGTCTCAAAAATTGAGCAGAGCTGACAACAGAGATTTATTGCAACAGAGTTAGATACTGTACTGTGACATTATTGAATATGTATGCAACACAATGCATGACCCAACACATGCCATTGTCAAAAGTCCTATTTCCACCGAAGTTCTAAAGCTTATGCGGCGGAAAAATATTCTCGAAAACACCAAGAATTCATATCGATTAATACCCAATGTTTCCGGCCACACAAATCAACTCTAATCAACCTCAGAACTCAAATCGATAATTTATTTCACCAAACAAACTCACAATCATCACAAATTCTCCTCCAAAAATTCAGATTTCCCTAACCTAAATAAATGAATCATCAATTCACAACATCCAGCTCAAATCTATGTATTCCTAACTCCAGTCTACCAAGATAGAACAAAAACAACTTCAGATTTAAGAAGAAATCATCAAAACCCGAAGCTCTAGCTCGAAAACAAACCAATTTAATTCAAACTCAAAAACTTTCAAAGCCGAAGTTAAATCCTTGCATCTCAGACCTCCAACAACCAAAATCAACCATCAGTCAACTCCCATTTCAATAGAAATCAACAGATTTGACCCCCATAACAAATTCGGTCACAAACCTTAAATGATAAATTCATGAACGAAAATGAAGAAAGAAGAGATTAATGATGAGTTCTTACCTCAAGATTCGAAGTGGAAGCAATGAGGAACCAAGAGAACTAGAGAGAGACAGATTTCAGAGAGTTTGGATGAGTTTTAGTGTGAAAATGGTGAATAATGGTCGGAGAAGGGGTATTTGTAAACCCATATCGTCAAAACGCAGCGTTTCACTCATTTTCAGCATTTATGGGCATATTAACGTTCGTTGTACATCATCTACGTGCGTTAAAGAAGTCTAACATGCCTAGATACTTACACAGAGTTCGTAGACGACACTCAACAACTCTCGACTCAACCCATATCAATATTAACGTGCGTAGTTCCTCCCTACAACGCGCGCTGATGACTTGAAAACCCACGGATTATTCCTAGACCATGATCTACGCATGTAGCTCTCCCTACAACGCGTGTAGATGGCCTACTCAGCCCACAAACCAACCTGAATCACCAATAACACGTGTAGATACCCTACTAGGCGTGTAGATGTCTTCCAATAAGCTTTATGCTCGTAATTTCACACACCAAGCATGATTTCAACCTAAAAATCATAAATTCCATCACTTCCAGGACCTAACAACACCCAGACTTACATGGATAACACCCTTAAACATCATTTCAAACATCTTCATACACTCAAACATCACTTCAATTTTCCAAATCCAATTGGAAATGAACTAAGGTCATTCAAAATCGAGTGACGTTCCACCAAAGACCTTGTCAGAATTGGCTGGAACGCTACAGAGAATTGATGGAAATGGACAGGGTATTACATACTTCCCCCCTCAAAAGAAATTTGACCTCAAATTTCCAAAAATTTCAGATCATAAGATTTACAAAGACCTATAGAATGCTATCACAACTCCAGACTTCAACCTAGTCAAACTCTAACATCAATCACCGAAAATCAAGTCAAAATCTATGACTCTAATAACTCATCCACAGAGAAGTCAACTATCACTCACTAACATCTTAGACTACTCATACCAGTCTATGCAGACAGACAGAGAGGATGCAAACCATACAATCACAGAGACAAATGATACATACTTGTATCCCAACATAATTAGACAAGCACAAATTCTCATGCGCTTCTCAACAGAGTAAAGTCCCTTAAGAACTTCCATTGACATTCAAACGATACAAGGTACAAAGAGTCATAGGTTCATATTCTTAGAGCCAAAATTATATGTCAAAGAGTACAAACGTAGACTCTTATCAAAGATGAGACTTCAGAAGTTCCAACAGCTATACAAACACACGGAGCAAAAGGAAAGATAATCAGACGAGTCCTAACAAAGTCACTCGGGTTCAAATATGAAACTGCAAATCAACCCTTTGGCAACCACATAGAGCAAAGGAACACAACAAATTCTAATGCTACAGACTAAGATAGCCTAAGGTACCAAAATAAATTACTTTTTGGATATCCAAACCCCAAATTTTATTCATAACTCCTCCATATTTCTCATACCGATGCAATTCATCTCCGGATCCTTACCATAATCATTTAAGTTCAAACATCATCAATAATGGGAATCATCACGACAACTGTCGCCATTAAATTATCTCTTCACCATATCAGATGCCGAGTATTCCTAAAATTAATGGAACTAAGTAGTATAAGGGTTCATCGTCATACCCTTAGCACTTCAAACATTCATACCCCATGAACACCAAACTATTACATACACCATAGATTCAAACCCAAATACTAACAAATCCAACTACGATGCATAAAACTAACCAATCTTGTGGATTGTCACCCACCATCACCAGACTTATCCACCAATCTCCTCAAACATCATATCCACAATTATAGCAACAAACTCTCATGCGCTCATATCCCAATGCCACATTTATTTCTTGGCGGGAGCCTCAACCAACTATCATCGTTATCCCTACTGACTATCGAACTAAATTCTTTTCTCGAAAACTTCAAGTTCACGAAGTTTTCAACTTTACTTGAAAAAACGTTACACCACGTCATTCATACTTGGTCGATTCTCGGTGTATTGAAATAGACCACAAAATATCTGGAGTCCAGTGTGAACTTAGCACTGACCCCACTTGCCAAACACTTCCAACATTTGGAAACTTAACCTACCCCGATTGAATTCATACAATCCCAACACTCTTTTTAATCCACTAACTCATAGAAGTTATCATCCTAGGAAAAATCCTAGATATTTCTCCTACGGTACTCGATTGTTCAAAAAAAACTTCTAGTATTCTTAACAATGACTTCGAAGAGCCTTATAGCAATATTGATCAGTCATTACCCTTATCATGCAATTCCCCCTATGGAGCCTCCAACGTTTGATGGACACCGAGTGTCACTTCAATCACAACTCAATCCTCAATATTTCCTTGGAAGGTACTTCAGAAAATGTCGCACTCATGGTATTGGTACTTCTTACAAATTCACCTTCGAGCCTTGAGACTCGATTATCATATAGCCAAATACCATTCACCAACACAACGAAACATTATTTTTCCTCTACTACTGATATGCTTATCATGCTAATAGAATTTGCTTTGACCTAGCAGTTAAAACACACCCACTATGCAAAGTGATTCAAGATTATATACTAAGTCAAAACTCAATTCATACCGAGGGCAACATAATACTCTTCCACATCTAACACCTTATATCAGTTGCCACTCATGCTCATTCAAAGCGATCATGCAACCTTAAAACTCAGGTTTAGCTAAATTATAGCTACACAGAAGTGACAAAGCTTCTAAAGATTTTATAACGAATACCACAAGTTCAACATATTCCAACAGAATGTGAAGCGCAATAGAATGCACAACACCAGAGTCAAACAACATACATACAAAAATATGTATAAGTTCAACTGGGCATACACGAAAATATACTGAAATTCACCAAAGTACAAAAGGATGCATTCCAACAGTATGCAGAAATACACATAAGTTCCAAAGATTATATACAGAATTATGCCAAAGCATACAAAAGTTCTACAAAGTCCATTCATAAATATGCAGAAATTCAGGTAAAGAGAGAGTCCTGACTGATGCTGCATCTGAGGCCTAAACCTCCTGACAGATCAAATACTAATTCGGAGATTGACTTTCTTCAAATGTATTACCATAACCCAACAAAAATGAGACCTCCTGGTCATCTACTCTCAAAGGATCCTGAGGCACTAGGTTGTCCTGTCTGGGACTCGATAGCAAGTCGCTGGGAACATTTAGCTATCATATGCCCAGACTACCTGCAAAAATAGAAGTTGCATTTTGGCTTACCACACTACCCAACGTGTTTCTTTTTAGACTTACTGCACCAAAGAATTGGGCCTCTCCTAGTGCCTCCAACACTCGGAGCTCTACTTTGAAATTTGGTGCATACGTCCGACTGTACCGCACCAACATTCTGACTATTACCATATTGCCTTTATTGCCCTGAGAAGAAGCTGTGTATTTGCCCAGGTTGACTGCTCTGACCTCGATTTTGATGGCTACTCCATTATCGTCCGATCCTACTCTTTTTATGATTTTCCTCTGGGTGTCTCTCATCAACGTATTCAATGGCTCTTGTGGCCTCAACAATCTTTTTCACTGGTTTTAGTCCAAAAGTTGCTACCAATTTGGCATATCTTGGTAACAGACCCTTCTGAAATTTGTTGGCCAATGTTGTCTTATCACAATATCCCTCTGGCGCATACCTACTAAGATCTCTAAACTTCTCCTTATACTCAGTCATAGTCATCCCCTGCTCCTGACAAAAATCATTAAACTTGTCTGTTTTCTTATCCCTAATGCTCTAGGGAAGAATAGAAAGTACAAACTCATTCTTGAATTCGGCCTAGGAGATGTCACCTTGTCTCCTTAAACCTTGCCACCACACCGCTGCACTACCGCCTAAAAGGAATGCTGCATATCTGATCCTTTCGGCGTCGTCGATGTAGTTTAGAGCATTGAAACAATGCTTGAGTTCAATGATAAAATCCCATGGGTCCTCCCCCATCGTGCCTTTAAATCTCGGTGGCTCGAGCTTCAAAAATCTTTTCAGACGGGTATCGTCATTAACCTCTGGTGCAACAGGTGCAATTGTCGAAGCAGCTATAACTGGCTAAACTCCAGCTGCCTAACTAGGAGCAAATCGCTCAAGACGATCAAGGATCTGAGCAAAGCGGTGAAAAAAGATAGATTGAGCCACAAGCGGTGGCTGAGGTGCTAAAACTGCTACCTCCGGCATATAACGTGAACTGTGCTGACCAGTTACTGACTGACTGGCGGCCTCGGTGGACTGATGCCTAACGGCCTCTCTAGGACTCCTGTGACGTCGAAGCATATCTACAGATAACAGACAAACAGAACGGATATGCAGATGTCATAATATAGACTATTGCCATAATACCTAATGAAATACTTAAAACGGTAAACAGAAGCAATTACTCAGAGACTATAGAGGCAAATTAGACTGACCTGACCAAGAATACGCAAGCTCCACAACCGACCTAGACAATACGAAACCTCGATCTCATACCACATTTGGTATCAGAGTACATAACTGCCCAAACTCACGAAACCATTCTCTAATACCACCTTTGTCACAACTTGTTACCAAATCATGATCGGCGTACAAGGCGAACAGTCTATAGAAGCCTAGCCCATCTCGTACAAGCCTCAGAGTGCAGAAGAAATATCCAAATATTGTTTATTAGTCATATTAAATCGTTTAACAAAATAATTTTTAAAATAATATATCATAGTAATGACATAAAATCATTAAATAAGTAATTATAATTAAAACAATTTAACCATTTTATTTTCAAATACACTATCATAACCCACTACTCGGTGTGGAGCATCTAATATAACTGAAAGTCAGGCCTGAATAACAGGGCACTCACTGTTGACAAAGTAATTGACTGAGCACAGAAAGTCAACGACTGCAACAAGAGCACCTGAAAGGTGAAGTAAAAAGGAACAAGGAAAAAGAAGGGGGTAAGAACCTAGTGAGGGAAAACAATCCAGAGCAGCTATGCACATCACAAAAACCATTTTGAAAACATTTTCAAATACATGGCAAGCAGATATAAGTGTATGTACGTATACACACTATATGCTGAATAATAGTATTTCTAAAAACCATTTTGAAATAAACAAGACAACTAATAGACAGATGTACATATTAGCTAAATAATTATCTTGGATAATTTATTTAGTTTTCAAAGTACGAAATAGCCAACAAAATTGCCTTTCAAAATATTTGCTAAAACTCATCTTTATTTTCCCAAACTATTTACAGAGAGAAGTTTCTTAAGTATTTTCAGAAAAAAGTTCCATAAATATTTTCAGAAAAAAAATCCCCAAAATTTTTTAGAGTATAGTTCCAAAACTCAATGGGAATAGAATAGACAGATGGAGTCAACTAGACTCGGTAATAGCCACTTAGGCACTAATTAGCCACTTAGGCACCATGGTTTAGCCACTCAGGCACTGAGTATAAGCCACTTAAGTACAGAGTATAGCCACTTAGGCAATTGATACAATATCGGTGTATCAAAACTACGCTACCCCGTAACTGATTATTCCAAATAAAAATGTTTTTCCAAAAAACTTTCAAAATATTTATTCCCAATATTCAAATAGTTAGCATACAGAATGGACAAATTATTCACCAAAATATATCAAACATTCAGACAAAATATTTATTACCAAATACATTTGATTTTAAAAAACAAGGTTCTTAGTACAAAAACCTCACTTATTTCAGAGCAAAACCATTATTTTAGAAAATATTCTTAAATCTGGAAGAACATTTTCTACAGAGTATACTTTGAAATCCATACAGAATGTTTATTCTTGAAAATAAAATAAATATTAAATCATAATATTTATTTTCAGAAACCATCGAAATTCACAGAAAACTTTATCTTTCATAACAGAGGTTTTCATACAGATTATATTTTTGGATTTCCTATTCTTTAACTATTCCAGATTACATGCAAAGTCCAGATGCATAAAAAATATATAATTTAGAAGACATAGGCTGCGTGTCTGAAGTTTCCATCCACTTACCTGAACACTGAACTAATAATCTAGTCGCGGTCTACTAGTGAAGGACTGGTCGCCTCAAAAATCAAGCAGAGCTAACAACAGAGATTTATTGCAACAGAGTCAGATACTGTATTGTGGCATTATTGAATATGTATGCAATGCAATGCATGCCCAACACATGTCATTGTCAGAAATCCTATTTCCATCGAATTTCCAACCCTCATGCGGTGCAAAAATATTTTCAAAAATACCAAGAAATCATATTGATCAATACCCGATGTTCCCGGCCACACAAATCAACTCTAATCAACCTCAAAAACTCAAATCTATAATTTATTTCACCAAACAAACTCACAATTATCACAAATTCTCCTCTAAAAATTCGGATTTCCCTAACCCAAAGAAATGAATCATCAATTCGAAACATCCACCTCAAATCCATGTATTCCCAACTCCAATCTACTAATACAGAACAAAAAAAATGTTAGATTTAAGAAGGAAGTCATCAAAACCCGAACCCTAGCTTAAGAACGAACCCATTTCGTTCAAACTCAAAAACCTTCAAAATCGAAGTTAAATCCTTGCATCTCGGACCTCCAACAACCAAAATCAACCATCAGTTAACTGCCATTTTAATAGAAATCAACAGATCCGACCCCACAACAAATTCGATCACAAGCCCTAAATGAGAAATTGATGAACGAAAATTAAGAAAGAAGAGATTAATGATAAGTTCTTACCTTAAGATTTGATGTGGAAGCAATGAGGAACCAATAGAAGTGGAGAGAGACAGATTTCAGAGAGTTTAGACGAGTTTTGGTGTGAAAATGGCGAAAAATGGTCAGAGAATGGGTATTTATAAACCCATCTCGCTAAAACACAACGTTTCACTCATTTTTAGAATTTCTGGGAACATTAACGTGCGTTGTACATCATCTACATGTGTTCAAGAAGTCTAACATGCCTAGATACTTACATAGCGCACATAGACGACACTCAGCAACTCTCGGCTTGACCCAAATCAATATTAACGTGCGTAGTTCCTCCCTAAAATGTGTGTTGATGACTTGAAAACCCACAGATTATTCCCAGATCATGATCTATGCGTGTAGCTCTCCCTACAATGCGTGTAGATGGCCTACTCAGCCCACAAACCAACTTGAATCACCAATAACATGCGTAGATACCCTACTAGGCTCGTAGATGTCTTCCAATAAGCTTTACACGCGTAATTTCACACACCAAGCATGATTTCAACCTAAAAATCATAACTTTCATCACTCCCAAGACCTAACAACACCAAAAATTACATGGATAACACCATTAAACATCATCTCAAATATCTTCAAACACTCAAACATCACTTCAATTTTCCAAAATCCAATTGGAAATGAACTAACATCGTTCAGAATTGAGTGACGTTCCACCAGAGATCCTATCAGAATTGGTCAGAATGCTATAGAGAATTGATCAAAACGGACAGGGTATTACAATGTTTGTGCTTAAAAGGTGCCTTCTTTAATGAGTTTTTTGATTCTGTCTCCGGAAATGACTCAAATACCTTAAAACTATTAGTTCACATTTTCTATGTTTAAGTTGTGCTATATTGGGGTTCTTTTAGAGGAACCAAAAAATCTCAATCTCATTCAGTGAGATAAGCTGTGGACAATTAACAAGAACTAAGAAGGAATTACTATAGTGTCCTTGTATTTTATCGTAATCTCTCATTGCATCTCTAAGTTTTGAAAAGGCTCATTATTGCATCCCTGATTGTAAATTGCGTTAGCTTAGAACATATCTTGAATACCTAATCCCAGTATCATAGGTTCTACCCAAAGCATCTATATGCAAACTAAAAGGAACAGATACTAGCATAAGGTATTCAAGATGTGTTCTGAACTAGCACAGTTTACAAACATGGATGTAATAGGAGACTATTCAAAACTTAGGGATGCAATGATAGATTACAATAAAACACAGGGATTTTTAGGACCCTGCATAAGTATGTAATTAACCTTAAGCAACATCTGACAACAAATGAGCTTCTAACCACTAAGCCCAAAATTCAACCTTGGGTTACTTAAGTAGGTAGATCCTTCTACTTATAAACCCTTCCATCACTATACACTTATCCGATGTGGGAACACATAACTGTTGTACAACAGGTTGCTTGACCAGCTAATTTCAACTGTCTGCTTTGGTGGGATGTTACACTTATGCTTGTAAACCCTTCCATAACTATACATTTATTCGATGTGGGAACATAAAGCAGTTGCACAATGGGTTCCTTGACATGTTAGCTTCAACTGCCTAATTTGGTGTGATGTTACAATTTCCACCCCTATAGGTTTGTGATGTCCATTGTCACCAGGACTTCAAATCATGATACACAGAATCTCTCCAGTGTTTTTTTTCGGTGTGGAATTTGCATGTACTCAACCTGCTGATGTGGGATTCGCCTATATTAAGGGACTTCCTCTCAACTCCTGAGGTTTGCCCCACACTGTTCAAGTTCACATGCGGAGTGGCTCTGATACCATAATTGGCAGGACCTGTTAATGTGCATTTCATGCATCTTTGCATTAGCGTTTTAGTATTGGTTTGCATATTTTATCTTTGATATTCTCATGTTTTTATGTTGCTTTGTGTCTAATGCTATTTAGGCGTTGATTTGGATAAAAGTGATTGGATTTGGAACTAAATTATGCAAAGAATAGATTCTGGTGCTTACAGCAAGGCCTTGACGTAATAGGGTTGACTTTGAAACGTGAGTTTGGTGATGAAATGCGCATTTTGACTACTGAAGTGAGCTGAAACATGGCTGTTTTGAAGCAAAATCTTAAGAAGGCTATTTTTGGAACCTTAGGGAACAATTTTAACTAGTTTTAAGTTGGCTATCTCATATAAAAGAAGGAGTCGCCACTTTACTTTCTTCTTATTCGACTTTTCTACAAATCTTAGACATCAAAAAAATAGTACCTTTTTGTTCTTATGTTCATTTTTACATTAAGAGCAACTAATTTCTTTTCTAGGTACAATCAAAGTCGATCTTTAATTAATCATGAGGTTTTGTTTTTAATTGTTCTTTACTATTTAAGCGTTTGTTCTATTCCTATTCTTGAATGATTTATTATTCTGTTGATTCTATATATGATGGCCACATTGAATTAGTTGATAGAATAATAAATGCTAGTTAAATTCGTAGATCCATGATTGTGTGTTTAGTATAGGTGGCAAGTTAATGTTGTTATTGTGATAATGGGCTTCGACTGTCATTAGCGGAATAGAATAATCTGATTTGAATAAACTATGGTGCCCGAGTTTATTGGCTTGGGTAAGTTTTTTATAATTCTTAATGCATCTGGTAAATTGAACTCTACAGGGCATCCCAGGGGTTGTTTATTGGTTAGGGAATTAGCTTGCAAGGCGTCCCAGAACTATTGAAACAATATTTAAAGATTGGTTATTGAGTGCATCACTTGTAACTATAACTTGTCTGTATAAACAGTATTGACTTGTCTTTCGTTACCTGTGATTGATTTACAAAGTGATACATAGATGTATCTTGGCTAGGCTGATTAAGAGATGTATCTTGGCTAGGCTTTCATGATATTGATTTCATCCTACATATTTATGCATTTTGATTTATTGATTGCATTGTTTATTTTCGTTACAATCAAACCTCCATTTTTACTTTTATTGTTATTTTTTGCAATTAGATAAAACTTTACCGGTCTCTGTAGATTTAACCCTATTTGCCACTGTCTTCAAATTTTATTTATTTTGGGTTTAGAGTATGAATTAATTTGCTGGTTTCGACACCCATCAAATTTTGGTGTTGTTGTTGGGGATTGGTGTCAAAGATTTTATCTGATTGCTTTACTGTTTAATTTTCTATTTGTTTGTATTGGTTCATCTTTTGTAGGTCAACTCAAATTCGATCCTAAAATTAAAAAGACAACAAAGAAACTGTGAAAAGAAGCAAGACTGTGCAAGGCACAAGCTTCTTCTTCAGTGCCGCCTCTACCTGACACACTTACAAAGATCTCTGATTCTTCAATTGACACTGATTCAGACGTCAACATGGCTAACAACTGAAAATGCAATCATTGGTCCTAATAAACAATGGAATGGCACTCTAAGAGGGGATTGAATTGGAGTTTTATAAGTTAAAAACTTTGTTGAAATCTTTTGCAAACTAAAGCAAATAACAAAATTCTTTTCAAATCAAAATCAAAGTCAAATGAGGAAGCAATAAAACAACTGATCCATAAACAAAATAAATCAAATGCAAGGAAAAATAAATGAGAGAGAGTAAAGGAGGGAGAAAATCAAAGCCCCAATTTATAGGGGTTCCATCCTCCTTGACATACTTCCACTCACTCCTCTAGAGAATTTCAATCAACTATCTCCTTACTTGCGGTTGGAGGAAAATCGTTTACAACACTTGTTTTTGCAGGCAGCATATGCAAATCGTTACACCTTGTTTTAAGGACAAAACAAGAAAACCAAACCACTAGTTTTTACAGGCTCAACTAGCAAACCGTTTTCCTAGTTTTTATGGGCTTAACTAGAAAATTGTTAACTTAGTTTTTGCGGGATCAACTAGAAAATCATTACCCTAGTTTTTACGGGATCGACTAGAAAATCGGTCACCCTGTTTTAAGGACAAAATAAGAAAACCAACACTAGATTTTTTTAGGCTCACTAGCAATCTTTTTTGTTTTTCTAAGGCCCAACAAGGAAACCTATCTACCCCAAGCAAATAACTTGCTTGTTACAAGATTCAACCCAAGAATGAAAACAGATTAAATTTCACACCAACCCAAAAATAATATTGCAAGCGAATAACTCAAATGGGTTAGAAAGGTAGAGAAGAGAGAAAGTAAATAGCAAACTCTAGTATATGTCCCTCTTGCTTGTCTATTGTTTTGGGATGTCAATTTATAACTACTCTTTGAAATACCAGTTGGAGCGTCGAAGTAGCCATTGAGAGATCAAAAAAATTCTGCTTAGTAATGACGTCACCGTCTTCTACGTGCGTAGCCACCATCTACATGTGTAATACCTCATTCCATTTGAGTTCTACGTACTGTGTATGCAAGTATGCGTGTGTTGATAGAACTCCAGTGGTCTCAGCTTTGAGTGGATAATAATTTACGTGCGTTGTTCTTACGTTATGCTTACTCTGTGCCACATTCTACGCCATTGCTCTAAATTCCAGTGTGTTGCTTCTCCTTCAACGTACGTTGTCGTTTTGTCAAATTCTGCACCTTTGATTTTGCATGTGATTTGTGTCTGCATTTGTCAGGGAATATTCAAATTCAAATTCCCGATGAGCGTCTTGCTTTTGTCTGCATCTGCGCCCGTCTAAGTGCGTAGTTCATTTTACTACATGCGTAGACCTTTGTTCTTCAAAGATCACTACATGGAAACTCATTTTGTATGCGTTGAGCAAGATCTGATGGTTTATGCTTTCAGTTCCATACATGTCTATGCGCTTTGCACAAGTTCTACGTGCGTAAATCATTCATAATGTGCTTTGTTGCCACAAATTATAAGGTCTGCACTTCTTTCATAAATGTTCATGGATGTTTTGTGCACATCATCATCAAAATTGAACTCAACAACAACAATGATCAATATGTTGTTTTACCGGTTGCTCCTACAGAACAGACTTTGAGAGAGTTGGACGTCCTACTAGTTGTTCAGCAGCCATTCTGCATTCAATATCAGCCATTGGGTGTTCCATTCGAACTGAAGTTTAGATGTATTCAAAATTTTCCCAAATTCCATGGTGTAGAGAATGAAGACCCAAGCAAATATTCGAAGGAATTTCATATTGTGTGTTCTAGTTTCATGCCACAAGGAATCTTAGAAAACCAAATCAAATTGAGAGCCTTTCCATTTTCTTTAGTTGATAGGGTGAAGGATTGGTTGTTCTATCTACCTCTTGGTTCTCTTGATACTTGGGTTGACATGGTTCAATTATTTCTTAAGAGATTCTGTCCTATATCTAGAGCTGCTAACCTAAAGAGAGATATCTATAACATCAAACAAAAAGATTCTGAGACTTTATCTGAGTATTGGGAATGGTTCAAAAGACTTTGTGCTAGCTATCTGCAACATTGGATTTCTAAGTACCTACTAATTCAATACTTTTATGATAAATTACTTCTGTTGGAAAGAAGGATGATGGATGCAACAAGTGGAGGTGTTATTATCAGAAAAATGCCAAGGGAAGCTAGAGATCTAATCCTTATAATGTCTGCCAAATCCTAACAATTCAGTTAAAGTCAGAATTAATCCCAAAGCAAGTTAATGAGGTAATTTTGAAATCATTTGAAACTACAATATATGCGATTACTTCTTTGCTGCACCAAACTGTCTCTTTAGTGAATAAATTGGCTGCCAATCAGGAAGAAAAGCAATTAAAAGCTCAAATTTGTAGGATATGCAGCATACAAGGGCACTTTACTAATTCATGTCCTTCGTTGCAAGATGAGGGTAATTGGGCTCAACTTAGTCCTGTAAATAATTATGCTGGACAATATGAAAAGAGGTACAACCCTTGTTTAGATACTTATAATTCTGGATGGAGATACCACTTTAATATGAGATATGGGAACAAGCAGTAGTATCACATTTCTCAGTAAGATCAGCCATGATCTATACCCTCATAGCCACATCTAGGTGATAGAGTTCAAAGTTTGGAGGAGATGATGAAGAGCTTATTTTCAACAACTCAAGCAACTCAACAACTTCAATAAAATGGTGCTCAACAGTTGTAGCAATGCCAACAACAAACTGAGGCTAACTTGCAAGACATTCACAGCCAAATTAGCTAATTAGCCATCTCAATGAATAAACTAGAGAACTAAGATAAATTTCCATCACAACCCACTATGAATCCGAGACAAGACATCAATGCCATTAATGTTCGCAGTGAGAAGGAAATCCCTGATGGAGATGGGAAACGTGCATCACGTCAAGGCATTGACATGAAGGGTAATACACAAAAAGATGTTAAAACTCAAACAACAGATATTCAACAGCAACTAGTGACCATCAAACCAGATAAACCACTTTTCCCTCATGATTTGGCCAAGAAAAAGAAAGGAAAGGATGACAAGGAGATCCTAAAACTATTTGAAAAAATGGAAATCAATATTCCATTACTTACAACCATCAAAAAAGTACCCAAGTATGCTCGATTTCTCAAACAATTATGTACTAACATGAATAAATTGAAGGGAAATGAGAGGATTCCTATGGGATAAATAGTTTCAGTTGTCCTATAGAAAAAGTTGTCTGTCAAAGAGAAGAACCCATGTATGTTTGTTATACCTCGTAAGATAGGCAATTATGGAATAGAAAACGCTATGTATGATCTTGGTGCTTCAATAAATTTTATGCCTTTTTCTGTTTATTCTGCTTTGAATGTTGGTCCATTGAAAACAAGCGATGTTGTGCGCACTCTCACTAATAGATCAAATGTTTTTCCTGAAGAAGTGTTGAAAGATGTGTTAATGTAGGTAAATGATTTGGTGTTCCCAGCTGACTTTTATGTTCTTGATATGCAAGATGATGGAACGCCCAATTCCAGATTGTTGCTGTTAGGTAGGCCATTTTAAATACTGCCCAAACTAAAATTGATGTTCATGATGGTACTATAACCATGGAGTTTGATGGGGCAGTCATTAAATTCAATATTAATAATGCTATGAGACATGTGAATGATTATTCTTCTATTTATGCAATTGATTTTGTTGACTCACTTACCGAAAAAATGGTCAAGTTATGCTATGATGAGTCTTTGTAGGTTGCTTTGACAAGAAAATTTAACACCACCAGTTTTGAAAGAGCTTAAAGAAGATTGGGTTTTGCCAACTCGTTTGATTGTTGGCGTGTATGACTTGGAAATAGCCCAGCGTGCTCCTGTAATGACCGTAAAGTTATAATTGGATGGCTCGAGAAACATACTGAAGCCATCCATAGAACAACCTCTCTCTGATCACTTGAAGTATATGTTTTTAGGGGGAAATGAAACACTTCCAGTGATTGTTTTGAATAAGCTTAGTGAGGTGGAAGAAGAGAAATTGATAAAGATGCTTAGAGATAACAAATAAGCCATGGGCTAGACAATAGATGATATCAAAGGGCTAAGTCCATTAATTTGTATGCATCAGATTCTTTTGGTGGAGAATTACAAACCTTGTTGACTGCCTCAAAGGCGTTTAAACCCGCTAATGATGAAAGTGGTCAAGAAAGATATTTTGAAGCTACTTAATGCTAGGGTAATTTATGCCATCTTCGATAGTCAATGGGTTACCCAACTCAGGTTATGCCAAAGAAAACACAACTCACTGTAATTGCTAATAAAGAAGATGAATTAGTTCCTACTCGAGTTCAGAATGGTTGGAGAGTGTGTGTAGATTATTGAAAGCTCAATTCTATGATGAGATAGGACCATTTTTCCATTTCATTAATTGATCAAATGTTGGAGTGTTTTGTCAGCCATCCGCATTACTATTGTTTGGATGGGTATTCGGGCTTTCATCAAATTGCCGTTGCACTAGAAGATCAAGAGAAGACCACATTCACATGTCTTTTTGGCACGTTTGCATATAGGCATATATCTTTTGGTCTCTGCAATGCACCAACTACCTTTTAGAGATGTATGGTGAGCATTTTTTCAAAGTATGTGGAGAATATTATTGAGGTGTTTATGGATGATTTTATTGTTTATGGTGATTCCTTCTCAACATGTCTCGAGAATTTGAATATAGTATTGAAAAGGTGAATTGGGGTCAATCTTGTTTTGAACTATGAGAAATCCCACTTCATGGTCGACCAAGGCATTATTTTGCGACATATTGTTTCAGCACAAGGTATCGAAGTCGACAAAGCCAAGGTTGAAGTCATATAGTCTCTGTCGTACCCAACAAATGTAAGAGAGGTACGCTCTTTCCTTGGGCATGCTGGATTTTACAGAAGATTTATAAAAGATTTATTTAAGATTACCCACCCTTTGAGTTGCTTGTTGCAAAAATATTTTGATTTTTAATTCAACGAAGCTTGCAAGAATGCTTTTGACGTGTTGAAAAAACAAGTTGGTGATAGCTTCGATTTTGCAAGCACCCGATTGGAATTTTCCGTTTGAATTGATGTGTGATGCAAGTAACTATGCAATTGGTGTTGTGCTTGGGTAGTGAAATGGGTGTGCTCCTCTTGTTATTTATTATGCCTCTCGAACTCTTGATAGTGCTCAAATGAATTATTCAACTAATGAAAAAGAACTCCTTGATGTGATTTTTGCATTGGAAAAGTTTAGGTCATATTTATTGGGAACCAAAGTCATTGTGTATTCGGACCATATTGAACTTCATTATTTACTAACCAAGAAAGATGCTAAACCACGTTTACTTCGGTGGGTTCTATAAGTACAAGAGTTTGATATTGAGATTTGGGATAAGAAAGGGATTAAAAACGCTATTGCAGATCATCTCAGTTGATTACCACCCTCATTGATAGGTTAGACGTGCTTATAGATGAGTTTCCAGACGAGGGCCTGTATGTGCTAAGCACATCAAGAACTTGTCTTAACCTTTGGTACGCATACCTGGTGAATTACTTGCACTCTAAAGAATTTCCAGAAGGTAGCATCAGGGGTCAACTGCTTAGTTAGTGGATCTGCTACATTGTTTTCTCTAGGAATCTTGCATATCTTCAAATCTCATCTCTCGACAATCTCTCTAATGATATGGTACCTCCTGAGTATATGTTTGGATTTTTGGTGTGATCAGGGCTCCTTAGCCTGTGCGATGACTCCGTTGTTATTACAATGGAGTTCAATTGGATCTAAGATGCTTGGGATAACTCCTAATCTAGTAATAAAATTGTTAATCCAAACAGCCTCCTTTACAGCTTCTGAAACTACAATATACTCAGACATTGTAGTAGAATTGGCAACAGTGTCTTGTTTAGAGCTCTTCCAGCTCACAACACCTCCATTCAGACAAAACACATAACTATATTGCGATTTTGAGTCATCGGCATCATTTTGGAATGCAACATCAATGTAACCATTTACAATGAGCTTTTTCTTTCCGCCGTACACTAAGAAGAATCATTTAGTCATTCGTAAGTACTTAAGGATCCCTTTGATAGTAGTCTAGTGTTTTTCACCTGGACCCTGTTAGAACCTTCTTGTCATGCTTATTGCATGTGCGACATCCAACCTAGTACATAGAATGACATACATGATAGAACCTATAGTCGAAGCATATGGAACTTTACTAATGTATTCCTTTTGTTATCTTCTAGAAGGATCATCCTTCTTACTCAGAACAATTCCTTGTGACAAAGGTATATAATCTTTCTTGGAGTCAACCATACTAAACTGTTTCAGTACTTTATCTATGTACTTCTTTTGACTTAGTCCCAAGAGTCGTTGTGATATCTCTATATATCCTTATACCCAGTATAGTTTCGGTTTCACCTAAGTCTTTCATAGAGAAACACTTGTAGGTCTGAAATGGAAATCCAAGAGGGGGTGAATTGGATTTTTAACTTTAAAACTTGTTTATAGACATATTTGAATGCAACAGTAAAAACCAATATGAGTTAAAAGCAAAACAACACAATAAATCAAAGTTCTCAAAAATCTAGAGTAAAAAGAGAAGAGTAAGAGAGATCAAATTCAAGATTTATAGTGGTTCGGCTCTTCAAGCCTACGTCCACTCCTCAAGTTCCCCTTGAGAGTTTGAATCCACTATCACTTCCTCCTTCAAAGGGTGAAGGCAACCTCTACACACTCTTGCTTCTAAGGTGCAAGATTAAACCCCTCAAATACAATCCTTGTTTTCAAGATAAACAAGAAAACTATCCTCTCTCAATTACAATGGAATTCTCTTTATAGATGAACAACAAAATTATAATCTATCACTCTCAAGTACAGAAAGAATTGTAAGTTAAAGAACACTCTTGAGAGGAATGTGAATGATTTGCCAAATAGGAACAAATGAAGGCTTGAGGATGTTGGAAATAGATAGCAAGTTGTTGAGTGACCTCTTCTGAAGTGCTTTGCCTCTATTTATACCTTCCCAACTCGTACTAGTCGTTGTGGGCATTAATTTAACAGTTGTGAGATATAGCAGCCCTGCATTTAATGCTCTGACATAATGTCTAACTTGAGTAAGTTGTTCTATAACTCGAGTTATCCATCAATTTCATCATGACGGTGACTTGATAACTCGAGTTATCCATTTCATTAACTTGAGTTATCCATGATTATGACCGTTGGGACCACTGACTTTCGACATTTGAACTCTGATTTTGTCAGTCCTAGGTATAATCATTATGCCTTCAGTGATAACTCGAGTTAGTCTACATGTAACTCGAGTTATCCTTCATCTTCATGTTTCCTATTGCATTAAGTTACTCGAGTTATGAACCATGATACTCGAGTTGAATTTGTGCCTTTGATACGTTGAATGAGTAACTCGAGTTATGGATAAATTTAACTTGAGTTATTTGCTAGCTGGACAACTCGCTTTTTCCATGAAGTTACTCTAGTAGAGGAGTTTGATCGTGCATGTGATATGCATCTTACTCGAGTTAACTATTCTTATAACTCGAGTTATATGAATCCTACACAACTCGAGTTAGACATATATTTTACTCGAGTTAAAAATTTTCAGACCTGATGATTGACTTTTCTTCGGGACATTTGGTTCGTCTGGACAATACATTTAACTCGAGTTATTTCAAAGGTTTACTCGAGTTATGTGAGCACCATTCAACTCGAGTTATTTTTTCAAATAAGTATTCTTCACAATCGACTCTGTCATTCCAGTTTGCTTCTAGTCTCTGGATTGCTTTGATAACTCGAGTTAGTTGTCTTGTTACTCGAGTAAAGTCTTTACAGTCACATTTAGAATGTTAAATAGCAAACCTAATTTTGTTAATCATCAAAATCAAAAGGGATCCAAATGTTAACCACCCTTGGTTCAACACAAACTTCAATATGATCATGACATAGTCTTTTGCAAGAAAAGGTTCGACTTTTGTACAAGAATAACTTGCACACACCAACACCTTAAACTCTCACTTTTAAGTTGTTCCTTGCATACACAACTTGTTCTCACT
>CAODLS010948143.1:0-18702 GCA_948243855.1 Flueggea neowawraea | reverse complement strand
CCAATTTAGTATGAATCAACCCAACCGATTAAACCACTGAACCAAACCGGTAAACCAAACCAGTAAATAACCCAACCGAAAATCACCCCTTTTCTTTTTTCTTTTTTTTCTAGATTTTGTTTTCAATTTCCAACAATTTTTCAATTAATAAATCACTTTCAAATCACCAAAAATAAAAATTCAAATTTTTACCCAAATTTATTTATAATAATTATCCAAAAATAATTATTCTAAAAATAATTATCCACCAATAATTATTAAAAATAATTACTCCAAATATAATTATCCAAAAATAATTATAAAAATTATTCGGGGTATTACAATGAAGGTCTTATTGAATAACTGGTTAACTTGATCCATATCAAAATTGTTAGTTATGTGTTTTGTAATTATATGAAATTTTTATTGAAATATGTGTGTCTATCAAAATTAAAACAAAATAATATTTTAAACATAATTATTCAAAAATTTAATAAAAACATATAATGTGCTTTAAAAACATTAATGTTGTTAATATACCAATAAGTTCTGTCAATATATATATATATATATCAATAAATTGTTAGTTCAGTTAATATGTTAGTCTTGAGTAGACTATTTTTTAGTCCAATCTAGAAGGCAGTATATATTCTTAAATCTTTGTGAAACTATGTAACATTATTACTAATCTTATAATCAATATTTTAGCTGATTTTTTATGAATATTTTAGCTTATTATCACAATTTAATTGTTAATTATACCATACATGGTTTTTACTCAATTCTTGTAAGGTTAAAGAAGTATTATTTGATCTATATATTTATATACATAATATTTTGATGGGGTACTTCCTGATAATTTATAATCTTATCCAAACAAAATGTCATATAATATTTTGGGAACCGTTAAGTTTTCAAGGGCTGGATGGGATATACCTTTGCATTTGTTTGGTCTTCAGATTCATCACTCCTCAAGGTCCCTTTTTTGACAAATCAATGAATTATGTGCTTCAGATTGGATGGACCCTTTGAATGATCAAATATTATCATTAGGTTTTTGATGTAATTGTAGGCTTATTATAGAAAATATATAAAATTAGGTAGAAATTAACCTAATTTTATAATTAATTTTAGCTCCGGACCTAATCCACTTTTTGGTGTGGTTATATAATCATTGGTGGCGGCCTTTTGACAAAGTCGGCTAGTTACGTACCCCAAAACGACAAACCACATTGGTCAACATTTGAGTCCAAGTCAGCTATAGCCATCAATTGCTTTGTTACATATTATCACTTTACTAGGAACCCAAGAACGTTAAGAAATCTTATGCTTGCCTGCCAAGATTTACCAGAAAATGTAGTTCGATGCTAAGAACAAATTTTCTTTAAGTTTAAATTTTGATGAACCATAAATTCTCTTACAAGTTGTTTTTTTTGCATTTTATTTTTATTGAAAATTCAACCTTATCAACACTAGATTAAATATGTTATATATATATATATATATATATATAAGGAAAGAATTTCACTATTCAGGACGTTTTTATCGTATTATGAGATTAACACATTGAGAAAAGAGGAAAACCCACTAGATTATAATTGTCGTCGTCAAGAATGAATGTTCTCAGGACATTATAAGTTTAACTTTTAAGTAAATTACAAATTTATTTTTTCTTTTTTGCTAAGATAATACAAGAAAAAATTAAGAGAATTAATTAGGACATTCAAGAGAAATTAACGTAATAAGAAAAATAAAAAGAAAAATCAAATTAACGCAATGTATTTAGAAAACTATACACACAAATTTTCATCTTTTCAATATTTTTCTGTACCTCCCTCTATAAACAATAAAAGAAAACTAATTAAACAATAAAAGAATTACATTATCATAGTTACAGAATCAATAACTTTCAACAAGAACACTAACAATTTACAACAAAAATAATTCTTATGAATTATTATACAATATCACTGTAAATTGGCAAGAGAAAAACCTAAAAAAAAACACAGGCTTCATTACCAAAACATCCACCGAGAAGCTTCAAAAATGCACTTCGATAATAATTGACAAAGTAGAAAAAAAAATCCATAGCATGAATCATGGAGACTGAACTAACTTGAAGCTGCTTCCATTTGATTTAAATCTATCTCCATCATTATAATACTGAAGCTCCAAGGAAATCTGTCTCTCAATCTGTAATTGCTTATGAAAATTGGTAATAAACATTTCAGCTCTCTTATCGATGTCATCTTCTGAAGGATAGCTTGTTGTTCTTCGTAACCCCCTAGAAGAAGAAAAAGAAGAAAATCCTTCTGATTCATCATCTTCAACCTCACAACATGCTCGTAAACCCGGTCTATCGTTGAAACTAAGTTGTTTCCTCCTATAAACTCCTCCGATCATCATCCCCGTCGCGAGTCGCCATCGATTCAAATCAAAACTTAGAAGTACTTTAACCTTCTTTACTGCCCTCCTCAGATGGCTAAGTAACGACCAACTGGTGTTTTCCATGCTCAAGATATCAATTTTGGTTTGTGTCAATGAAAATGAAATGTGTCACAAAGTTTAATGCAAGGAAGAAAATGCGGATGATGTGTGTATGGAATGTAATGAGTCCTAGGCTTGGAGATTCTTGTCGCATATATATAATGGTTTGTAAGAAATGTGCGGGAAGTTGCTAAAGCATGTTTACGAAGAGATTGATGCGTATAAAATTGAATTACCGTGTAAAGGTGACAGCTGTCTTTGGAAGCTTTCATGGTTAAGGTCTGACAATTAATCAAATTGTAAATGTCAAATTTTGAACGGTTCTACCTACTTAATTCTCTATTTTCAGTACATTTTTTCAATTAATTAAAGATAAATAACAAAAATAAGTGAACTGTTAGGAAAGAATATGGAGTTTTAAGTTGAGACAAAACCATATATACATGTTTTATTCTAAGGGGAGAAATTCGGATATATTAGGTCTCAAGTTCAATCCTTTATAATAAAAAAAAAAACTTAAATACAAAAACAATTACTGATATAATTAATACTAATTATTTAATACATTTCGGGTGACCCTCACTCCGTATCCAGTCTCTAGAAATTTGTCCCGTAAACTAAATGGCTTGTATGACGATTAATTTGATGGTGATTACCTGTAACTAATCATTAATTTCATTTTGTGTTGTGCAGTAAACAAATATGATTAAGACATGATTATAAAGTCTAACTTTCTTGATGATAGTAATAATAAAAAAAAATTATCAAAAAAAAGGAGAAATATCTTATACTACTTTCTCGTTCAATCACATCTTTTATTTTTTATGTTCTTCCAAAAAAAAAGAGCAATTTAAGTCACATGTTATTGATTGTAATTTCAATAAAGGATTACAATTTTACCTTGTTGTTATAATTAAATAAAAATTTAATTTGTTGGATATATCCTTAGCATATAAGATTAATCAAATTTTAGTCTTCACTGAGATTCTAATTTAATTAACTAAAACATAATGAATAGCAGGTAAACAAAGTCTTGGACTCCCTTGTTCTTTTTCTATTTATTTTAAAAAGGAGAAATTTATCAATTGCCTCCTTCCAAGAGGTTTCATTAATCATTAGATAAAAGCTGAATAGAAAGAACTTGGAAAAAGAGAATGTTTCTAATTATTAGATAAAAGCATACTAAACAAAATATTTCTACATATTTAAAAGTAATTAAGTTGGTCAAACAACCAACACTGTAATATCCCATATTTTTAGTAATTATTATTTTATTTTAATAATTAAATTTAGGATAGATTAAAATTTTATTTTTGGTGATTGAAGGATAAATTTTGTATTTAAGATTGTAATTGGATGATTAATGAAGGTTAAGAGTGATTTGAAAATAAAATAAAAAGTAAAAATTTGGTGGAAAATTAAAAATGAAATTTGGCAAAAAGAAAACCGGCGACCGATTGTCTGTCATTGGTTGCCAAGTTGCATGTCGTCTGGAGTTGTGCGCGCCGTCGTTCGATGTCAAGTTGGGAAAACGACACGCCGTTTGATCAACTCGATTCTGTCGTCTCCCTCAAGCGTCTGTATTCGGTGTCAAGCTGCGTGTCCTTTGAAATAAGCGAACCTGTCGTCCGCGTCCGAGACCTGTCGTTCGGGTCAACTGGGCAGAATTTCTGCCTCTTCTTTTTCTTCCTCTGTCAGAACAGCCCATTCCGCCAACTTTTCCGTCCTTTTAAGCCAATTTCACACCCCATTTCTGTCGTTCACTCCGTCTCTCTCTCTCTCTCACTTCAGTCTCTCTCTCTCGTCCGTCTCTTTCTCTCTCTCTCTCTCTCTTCGTGCCGTGCATCTTCTTCAACCTTGAGGTAAGCTTCAACTTCACAACTTGTTTCCTTTACTTCCATTCACGGTTTGCATCATCTGAATTGTTGAATGTTGATGACTGTTGGTGAGGAATATAGCCTCGGTTTGGTGTGATTTTGTTTGGTTTTGAATGGTTTGGTTGGACCGATTTTGATGGTTAAGAGTTTGTTGAATGAGTGAAAAAAATCTGTACTTGTTGATGATTTCTGGGTTGTGGATGAGTGAGAAGAAAGAAGGTGTTTTTGGTTGGTGAAAAATGATGAAGGAGTCACAGTTTGGATGGAACGGAATTTGTCCCCGGCTTGTTGATTTCAAATCTGGGAATTAAGAACAAAAAGAAGAGATGTGATTGGTTGAAAAGTGAGGACTACAAGTGATATTTGACAAGTGGATAAATTATGATTTCGGCAGAGTTTGGGCAAAAATTGTGATTTTAAGGAATTAAAGTTAAAAATGCAATTTTAAGAAATTAGGGGATTTAAAAATAAATTTTAAATACTTGAAAGGCTAATTTATAAATTCTAAAAATTTGGGGACTACTTTATAATTTTTTAGGGTCTTAAGGAGTAAAGAATAATTTTGAAAAAATACAAGGATAAAATTGTAATTTTACATGGGTATCGACTTTTGAATCGAGTGAGATTAAATTCGACCTAAGAGAGTTTTCGACGTCTAGCGAGTGCCAGCATTTGCATTTCATAAATTTAGTACTGCAACAGTACTACATTTTGATATTTGTAATATTTGTAATTGTTCAGCTTCGTGTTTCTGTCAGAGAGACTAGCCACCTGCTAGTGGCGTTTGACTGGATCATTAGGTTCAGATTCTAGGTGAGTGAAATGACAGTTTTAGACACATATACTGTGTATGTAGTTTTTGTTGTATCTGGTTATGATTTGAAATTTGACTAATAATTATTTGGTAAATTAATAATCTGGATTATGTGATTAATAATTTACAAAAATTTATGTTTTCGATATATAATATTTATATATGGTATATATAAATTTTTTCTGTAAAATAGTTTATACTCTGCATGTTCGTCCGTTAATATTATTCGTATATAATATTCTGATATGGGACACCTAACTACGAGTTGCATAGCCTTTGATATACCAATGCTCTGTCAAGGCCATAATTACCGAGGTAATGGGGTGACCGTGTATCCGGACTGATACATGCTTTACTTTGTCTGTTGGCAAAGTCCACATTATTATTCTGTCTGTTCTGGTCCCATATTTTGACTCTGATATATATATATATCTCTGATACTGTTTGACTACATGTTATATGCTTTGGTGTGGACGTTTTGGTGAAATGATTTTCTGAAAGGTATACATATGTAGCGCGTATATTATATGGTATCCTTGTGTATACATATGAGGTATATTTTTAAATTATTTTCAAAACAGTTTATGTGAGGTCTGAAGCCAGCTTGAAGTATCTTTTCCTCACTAGGGATTCTTACCCCTTTTATTTTTTTGTCTATTTGTAAACCTATTTTTCAGGTGATTTTTTTTTACGCTTAGCAACTGTCCGACACCTTGATCCCAATGAGACATTTTTGATATAGTGAATACCCATCATCCGGGCTCTACTTTTATTTATGTTATTAGAGCTCTACATCGAGTTGTTGTTGGGTTACTGAGCCACATTTTGTATTTTGTATTTTGAGTATTGATTTTAAACTTTTTGTTAACCTTTTAAATTTATATTCATTTTATATAAATATGTACTTTCAGTATAAATTTTTTACAAATATTAAATATTTGAATGAATAAATAATGTTTGGGTAGAATGTCTGTATCTCTGAGGTTTGTGCAAAATGGGTCGGTTCTCATAGACGGTTCACCTCGTACGTTGATCATGGTCCGAAAATGGGTCGTGACAAATACTAGTGCCAAAAAAACCAGTCAAAGATAAAGTCATTTTTTAATTTCTTTATCCATATGTATTTTCCTAACAAAAGGAGATACCCAATTTATTTTTAATTAATTGAACAAAGATAAATTATAATGAATTTAATAATAAAAAATAAAATTGATACTTTTTGAATTATAATATTCAAAATATGCAACATACGTTTTTTTATATGGGTAAATATACAGCATACTACTTAAATACACACACAATGTACCGAACATATTAAAGTTATGAATATTTCACAAAAAATATATTATTGATTGCTCAGTAAGCACTATGTTTCACATGCTAAGACTTGGAGGCATTTTTGTTCACAATACTTGCACAGCTGCAGTTTCTTTTGCCTCCCCTCACAAGCGACTCAAATGCCTGCAAAATAAAACAAACAGGATATAGTTAGATTAATATTTTTGAGACGAGGCATAAAGCTAAAAATTTTCAATCAACAAAACTCATGATTCCTTACTCATAAACGAGCTATTGTTTAACTGTTAGATTAAATTAAATAACAAATTTGATTTGAGCAGGATCATTCAAATAGAAACAAGCAACTACATATTCAAGATTATTTTTACCTAAAAACATTAGTAAATAATGTCGCAGATGTCGATGGTAATTTTAGTGACGGTGAACAGATGGTGATCAAATTGAGGACTTTTTTTTTAAGTTCAGAAACCTAAACAACAATGTTTAGATCCCAAAATTATTTGTTTTCTTAACTCCGGATCTAAAACGTTGTCATTTTAGCCTTTGAGTTAATAATAATAATAATAATAATAAGTAGTCCAGTATAATAGTGCACTTTTCCCTATGTATTCTTTAAGGAACTCTATAATTGATGGTTTTGGTTTATTGATTTTTTGGTATTTCTGGGATGGTATACTGGGCGATATAGGAATATTGTGGGAGGGATTTTGCATTTGCTTGGTCAACAGGTTTCTCTACTTGCTATTCTGTGTCGTTGCCTTCCAGTTGCATCACATCGAGTAAGAAGGTTCTCTTTGCTTTGCTTAATGCACTCCTTTGTGAATGGCAGGTTAAAAAAATATCTTAATTACTCTTTAAAAAAGGTTATAAAATTTAAATTTTATGGTTCATTTTTTTTAATCATTAAAGAACAAACTTTTGTGTTTTGAAAAAGCATGCATGCCAAGTCAACTAAAATTTGCTTATCTCAAACGATTCCTAATAGTTTTAATTTTTGACCCATGGAAACTAGTACGAAATAGAAGTCGACCAATTCAAAAAAATAGAAGTCGAAACTAGAAGATGACACCTTGTTGTTTAAAACACAAATGGAATTCACATTAGCCCTCGTGGCCAATTCAATATACCTGTATTTGAACCATCAATTACAAACTTCCAGCAGCAAACCATTTTTCTTAATTTTCGGCCCATAATTTACAGTTTTCTTAATTTATACGGAATAATATGTATTCAATCCTTCAACTATCTCTCTTTTTGTCTCATTTGTCAGTTCTCTTCTCTCTCTTTCTATATTTCTCTGTATCGCCATCTCTCTCTCTCTCTAACTTGTTTTGCTCTCTCTTCCTTCTCCAACTCGACTTCGATCTCTCCCTTCAACCTCCGTCCACCTCGACTTCGATCTCTGTCTTCAACCTCCATCCTCCGTCCACCTCGACTTTGATCTCTGCCTTCAACCTCCGTCCTCCACCTCGACTTCAAGCTCTGTCCACCTCATCTTCTGCCTTCAACCTCCATCCTCCTCATCTTTCGCCAGCAAGCTTCGATCTCTGCTGTCCCTCTCCACCTCCGCCTTCAACCTCATCTTGTTGTGGCTCGCTCTTCTTCCTCGTCTCAGTTTTGCTTTCTCCTACTCTCCTCTCTCGTTCGGGTTTTCTTTCTCCATCTTGTCACGACTTCGATCTCTGTCTTGTTTTGCGTTTTTGTGTAGATCTGGGATTTTGTTTGGGTATTTTGGTGCAGATCTGGTCTAGTTTTTATGTGTGTTTCTGGAGATCTGTTTTTTGACAGCGGTTTTTGCTTGGATTTGTGTGTTGGTGGAGATCTGTTGGCGGAGATCTGGAGGTAGTCTTATGATACTCAACTCTTTGTAGATGATGGTGCTTTTGTTGTTGAAGGAAGTTGAATAATGTACATTGCAATTTTTTTTCCTTGAAATCTCTAGTGTAGTTGAATAATATAAGATATATTTAAAGTTGATATAAAGTTGTTTAAAAAAAAGTTGATATAAGATTTTTTTTTTAATAAAAATAAAAATTAGAACGGAAAAAAAATAAGAGTTAATATAAGATTTAGTTAATATTTATATAAAGTTGTTTCTTAATAAAATAAAAAAATAAAAAATTATAAAAAAATAAAAGTTGATATAAGATTTATTTAATATTTTTTAAAATTTTTAAGAAAATTTTAAATGGTTTTTAGAAGATTTATTTTTTCATTTTTTAGTCTTTAAAATTATTTTAAAGTTTTAAAATATGTTGATATTGAAAATTAGTCTCTATTTTTGTCTAAATTTTTTAAAAAATATTTATTTAGGCGTAATTTAAGTTTTTTGGTTTTGAAAAGAGTTGATTTATTTTTTCAAGATTTATATGCAGTTTATATAAGTTTTTTTAGGTTTCTAAAATTTTTATGTAACGTTAATGTTAGGTTAATTTTAAAAAAATTTATGTAGAGTTTATACAGAGTTGATGTTAGGTTAATTTGGAGGCCAAAAAAAATTAGAGTTGATTTTATGTTGATTCTAAAAAAGTTTATGTCGAGTTTATATAGAGTTGATATTTGGTTGATTTTAGGAACGGATCTCAGCCATTTAGTTAATGTAAGTTGTCCATTGTAAAACGGATCTCAGCCGTTCAACTGGGTTTTTGGTTCAGTGCCAAATTTAGGCCCGAGTCATTATTTTCAAGCCGGGCCAAGCCTGCTGTCGTCTATGCCAAGTTATACTATATTGTCTTTTTCTTTTTAATTTAAAATTCTTACTTTTTTATAATTTAGATTGTCTTTTTTTTTTTATGATTAGAGTATCATTTTAATTGATGAAGTCTTTTATATTTGTTTAATTTTTTAGATCTGAATCAAAGATAGATGACAGAAGTAAAGCAAGGTAGGACTGATCAATTTCTCAGAGCTGGATCAAACACAGTTTAATAAATGTAAAGCAAGATAAATAGGAGAAACATTGTTTGTATTGTGTAAAATTTGAACCGTGGAATGTACTGTGTATATAGCTTATAAAACATGTAAAAAAAGAAATAACCAATGAGCTTGTAATTCATTAATATTATGATAAATTTCAGTGTTAAAAGGTCGCATGTTTGATTTCTATGGGAGCAAATAAAATGACTTATAAAAAAGATAAAGAAAGAAATAATTGCTACTCTAAATCTAATTGCCTAAAAAATAAAGATACCAGGACGATGTTTTTTTTGCCTTTTTCAAGTAATATCGTCAATGATGTAGTGAAAGCACTTTGATTTTTCTTAGCAAGTTCTTTTTTTTTCCCTCATGGGGCTTTGATAAGAAAATTATTTTATATTTGTACAAGCATTTCTTTCATGGTTTCTTCAGAATATTCTCCGTAATCTAAATGAATAAAACTACATGAATAACGACTTATTATAGGAAAATTGACTAAAAAATAATCTAATGTGGCATAAGTTATATTTACATCCCCTCCTCGTGTTGGAGTTTGTAAATTGAACAATCCCAACCTGGGACAAAATTCTATAAATGCAAGAATAGAGCTCAGTGAAGAGCTCTGCAAGTTGTGAGTGTGTAGAACATGATGAGAAACAAGAAGACCTTTGCATTTATTGTGACACATGATTGCTTTTGATTTTAATATGTTTGGTTTTGTCAGAAAAAATAGACTATAGAATAATGCAAAAATATAACATAGAGATCAGAATTACACACAAGAACACAAAGATTTATATGATTCAATTAATTCGATCTACATCCTCGGGCAGAGAAAGCGGATTATTCTTTATTCTCTTTAGAAAACAGCCAAAACGGCACGCAACGACAATCAAAAGGCTCACAAGATTGTTCCCAAGCCACCTTGTATATGTTTACAAGGAATACAAGTCAAAATAAACCATTTCAAATCCTAAAACACGTCTAAAACCGTTTAGAGATCAAAACACGAGCAAGGAAGAGATTACACGGTCGTGGCTTCAAAGACATGGGCTAGAGTTGTGTTTGTGTGTCAAGGAAACAACAGCTACGACATTACACGGTTTGGGACACGACCGTGTTCTTCACTGCCTTCACCAATCCATCTCATTCCTTCTGTGACTTAACAACGCATCAAATGGTTTCAACAAAGCTTCAAGAAAATCTCAACAATTCTCCACTTTGAATTGATTTTTCTTCCTTCTTTCAAAGCAAAATAAAGGACCACTCCTTTGCCACACCTCGAAGAGCCTCAAGATCAGCAATCATGAACTAAGTTTAAGCCAAGCTCGAACTTCTCTCCATTTGCTAGCTTCGCCTCTTTACCATCCACACCAAGCAACAAATCACAATGCATACCTCCTACATTACCAAGAAACCGCAATTCACCGTCTATTATACTAGGCCTCTTTCCTGCATTCTTAGTTAGCGCTGTCTTTTCCAGTTCTCTTGTTGCTACAATCTGTGAATCAACCTGATTGACCTTTGACTGTTTTGGAGTCTCGATCACAAACTCAGCCTTTTCCACAGCTGAATTTCCAACAGTCATAACACCATTTGAAACCACTGAGTTACCAACCAAGGTGTAAATGTCATTTTGCAATTTACCCTTCATTACTACTGAAGAACCTTTGAACACTCGAATCTCTCCACCTCTTTAGAGAAACCATAAACTTGCTTAGCCAAAGCAAGTAACACCATTTGGAACCAACAAAAATCAAATTTCTCTATAACCCCGGGACATACCAAGCATCAAGTTTCCTGACTATCTCGTTATGCATCTTAAACTGTAAAGAACCACTAACTTCAACACTCAGCTTCTTACCATCTCCCAATTTCACACTGTCTCTCCATTCTCTAAAAGAATCAAACAGTTTTCTAGAAAATTTCATGTGATAAGTTGCATCAGTTTCAACAACCGAGTTATCTTTAGTTCTAGATGCAGTAACTGTCAAAACTTCACTGCTTTCTCCCTCATCAAAATTATTCGAAACTACTGTTGCCTTTGATTCTTGAATATTTCTCTTATTCCTATGTGGGCAATTCCTTCCAATGTGCCCAATTTCCTTACAGTGAAAACATCTCAACTCAGAGTTCGACATCGAATGCGATCAACAGTTTCTTCCATTATTCATATTCCTGCCACTCCTCACAGTTAATCCAGACCTTAAATTGTTTCCACCAGAACTAGAAATTGATCTCTTAAGTTCTTTAGACAATATAACATCCTTAACATCATTTTTAAGTTTTCATCTCTACCATCCATTATAGTATCAACAAAACTCTTATAAGATCCAGACAAGGAATATAATAGAAACATAGTTTGATCTTTTTCCTCAAGTTCAACACCAATACCTTTTAAATCTAATATAATTCTATTAAAATTATTAAGATGTTTTTTTACCTGCATCCCTTCTGACATCTTCAAGGTATGCAACAACATTTTCTGATAAAGGTTGATAGGTTGCATTTTAGGCATATTTTATGTTGCATTTTATGTTCATTTTACATTATTAATTGTTATTATTCATATGTTTTTATGTTTCTATGCTTCTTTGATATTTTAGGTGGAATATTGGTGAAACATGAAGAGTTGGAGCTGTTTCTGTGCATTTCAGGTGAAAACTACATTTCTACGTGACGACGCTGAAGTAGTTGCGTTGACCAAGTTTGACCACTGTACTTTGGGCTGCATGCTGTACTGTTGGGCCTTGGTTTTTGAGCCTCCTAGAGGTCTAGAAGGGTTGTTAGTTTAGTTTTGTTGTTGGATTAAGACAATTAACATTATTATTATTGTTTTTAGCTATTTTAGGGAAGGAATTAGGTTTTCCTAATTAGGACACATATAAATACTTTTTCTATTCCTTTTTGGTGCCTATCTTCTTCTCTCCATTCCTTTGGATGCATGACTTTAGGCAGCCATCTCTCTCTCAATTTTTGTGATTTCTTTCTTATAGTATGTGTAACTAAACGTCTTTCTAGTCGAGGTATTTTCGAAGCTCAATCCTAATATATTATGAGACTTTTATTTTAATTGTTATCAAATATTTTGAGTATTTATTTAGTTACGGTGCCTTTGTATTTTTTTATTATTTTGATTAGTTAATTGACAAAGGCCCACTAGTTGATTGATTGAAATAATATATTGTTATTTAGGATTAATAGTGTGTCACATTAGTCCTAATATAGGTAACAAATAACTTAGATGAATGTTGTTGAATGTTATTTATGTTATGTAACTGGATAATTTGGTTTAAATGAATCACAACGTTTTCGGTTTCACTGGCTAGGATATGTGTCTCTTTGGTTCTTACTGCTGTCATAGATTAAACATTGCAGGGCATCCTGAGGGTTGTCTCGTGATTAGGAAAATAGTTTGCAGGGTTTCTCGGGGCTATCGAACAGGTAAGAAGGGACTGGTTAATCAAGTGTGTCACTGTTAACAATAACTTTGTCTATTCGAATATTTAATATTTATCTTTCGTGTCTGTGATCAACTGAAAGGATTGAACAAAGAAGTGTCTTGGCTAGGATTTCATTATTATTGAATTCTGTTATATTTTCTCTACTACATTTTTACTATTTTCGAGTTACAAATTTTCATTTCTGGTTTCCTACAATTTTGAGTTCTTTTATATTTTTTTTTCATTTTATTTTATTTCTATTTTTGGAAAATAGACAATTCTTCACCGGTCTATGTGGATCGACCATGCTTACCACTTTACTCATTTTATTGTTTTGAGCAGGTTAATATTGTTTTGGTGGGTTGAAACCTATCAAATTTGGAGCTGTTGCTCGGGATCGATGTTCAAAATTTTGTTTATTTGCTTTTACTACTGATCTTTTATTTGTTTTGTATGTGTTCCTCTTTGTCTGTAGAAAATCTGTTATACGATCTTGAGATAGAGAATACTACTAAACGTCTGAGAAAAGAAGCTAAACTTCGCAGAGCACACGTTTCTAGTTCTACAGCGCCTATTTTTGAACCGACTGAAACTTCTGTTGAGATTGATTCTGATACAAAAACTAAGATGGCTAGCAATAACAATGTCCTTGTGCCTACACGAGAACCGACACTAAGAGATTTAACCGCTCCACTCATTGCTCAGCAGCCATTGTGCATTCAGTATCAATCTTTGGATGCTCAATTTGAGTTGAAATTTGGCTTGATTCAGCTTCTATTGAGGTTTCATGGTCTTGAGAATGAGGATCCGAATAAACATCTAAAGGAATTTCATATCATTTTCTCCAGTTTCATTCCTTAAGGTATTACAGAAGATCATATTAAAATGAGAAATTTTCCTTCCTCATTGGAAGATCAAGCTAAATAGTGGTTCTTCTATTTACCTTCTGGTTTGATTGACACATGGGCTGATATGGTTAGATTGTTTCTTAAAATTTTCTTTCCAGCTTCCAGGGCTATGAATTTGAGAAGAGAGATTTGTAGCATCAAACAGAAAGATAATGAAACTTTGTACGAGTATTAGAAAAGGTTCAAAAGGTTGTGTGGTAGCTGCCCTCAACATGGAATTATTGAACATCAACTGATTCAGTATTTCTATGAAGGGTTATTGACTATTAAGAGGAGAATGATTGATGCAGCTGCAAGTGGTGAATTATTCAACAAAACATCACAAGAGGCAAAAGAGTTGATTTCAGCCATGGCTGCAAATTCACAACAGTTTGACAAACGTACAAAAACTACAACTAGAGGAGTTCATTAGGTAAATTCTTCGAGACTTGAGGCTAAGTTGAAAAGTATTGCCAATTTGTTGGAAAAGACTGTTATTGGTAGCCAAGTTTATGGAATATGTTGTGCTAAGGGCCACCCTACGGACTCTTGCTTGTCTTTATATGATGGAGATTTGGATTTGCAATGCAATGTTGTTAGTAATTATGGTGGCCAGCCGTAAAGTAGATATGATCATTACTTTAATGCATATAATCCTGGATGGGGGGAGCATCTGAATTTGAGGAATGGGAAAGATTATAATAATGCTCTAAATAATTCAGCTTCCAACAATCAACCTTCATCTTCCCAACAAATGACGCAGACAGATAGGTTACAATGTTTGGAAGAAATTGTGAGATCATTGGCTTTCACCAGACAACAATTTCAAAAAACTGCACTGCAATTTCAAACTTCTATGCAATAATTTCATTCATTTACAGAGGCAAATATTTATGACATTAAAGATTAAATTAATAAGTTAACTACCTCTGTTAGCAAGCTAAAGAATAAAGGAAAGTTGCCTTCATAACCTAATATCAACCCAAAGCAGAATGTTAGTGCAATTCTTCTCAAAAGTGGCAAAGAAATTCAGGAGACTAAAAAAAGTCATCATTTTAGCATGACCATGCAGAAGTGACTGAAACAGAAATAATAGTTTGATAAAGGTCCAAAAATGTTCCTATCATTGTGAACCCAAAAAAATCGCCTTTTTCGCACAAATTGGGAAAGAAAAAAAAGGCTTTGGATGATCAAAAAGTGTTGAAAATGTTGAAGAAGATTGGGATCAACATTCCTCCACTTCCTGCAATCAACCAAGTACCAAGATATTGCAAGTTTTGAAAGAGTTGTGCCATAGTATGAACAAGCTGAAAGGGAATGAACGAGTACACATGGGTGAGACAGTCTTTGTAGTGCTTCAAAAAAAGATGCCTAATAAGGAGAAAGACCCATGTATGTTTACTATCCCATGTAATATAGGTAATGTTGGGATTGAAAAGGCTATGTGTGGTTTAGGTGCTTCTATTAATTTAGTACCTTTATCTATTTATTCCACATTAAATCTTGGACTTTGAAGTAAAATGGTGTTGTGCTTACACTTGCTGACCGTTCTAGTGTCTTTCCTGAAGGTATTCTAGAGGATGTTTTGGTGCAGGTCAACGATTTAGTTTATCTACAAATTTTTATATGCTAGATATGGAGAATGATGGTACTCTTAATTCAAGAATTTTTTTGTTAGGGAGACCATTCCTTAAAACAACAAGCACCATGATAAATGTGCATGAAGGGATCTTAACCATAGAGTTCGATGGTGCTAGGATCGAATTCAATATCAATGAAGCAATGAAGCATCCTAATGATTTTTCCTCTGTTTTTGTTGTTAATTGTGCTAACCCATTGACAAAAAAAAGTTTTGGAAATGCATGGTGATCATTTGTAGGATGTTAATGCAATTAGGGTGAAAAATACTAAGGAACGGGAAATACCTGATAAGGCGAATGTGTTATAGCATGGCTATGTTGTAACAAAGACATTGAAAAAAGGGGCTCCAAAGATAGATATTTCTTTAGTTGATATAGCCAAGCGTCAACCCAAGTTTGTTAGGTTCTGGAAAAAATTTTGCACCAAGAAAAAAAAAAACAAAAAGGGAGCATTGGGTGTATGTTCCCAAGGACAATTCTTCCATACTTCATAAGACTTTGCCACCAGAGAAGAAAAATCAAGGTGCAAAGATTTATGTACTGAATGACGAGAAAGGATGAAGATTTTCGCCTATGTCCAACTAAGACGATATTAAAGAAGTGCTTCTTGGGAGACAAACCAAGTTTTTTTTATTATTATTCTTTTTTTTTGTTTTATTTATTTAATTGTTTTTGTTGATTGATTGATCCAACAATATGTGTTTATTTTTAGTTTTTAAGCTTTCAGAAAATTTGAGGATTTAATGACACTTTGTTTTGAGAATGGATTTGTTTTGTAGGACAATAAGGTGAGAAGAATCCTATTTTGGATGAAGAAAATAAGGGTGGGGTGGCACAACATCCCATTATCACATCAACACCGTTGCATCCACCTTTTCCATACACCATAGAAGCTTTTCTTCACTCTTTCTTGCTTTTAATTTTTAATATTGTCTTTAATCTACACATTGAGGATAATGTGAATTTTAAGTGTGGGGAGGGGGATTTATGTTCTGTTTGTTCATTTATGTTTTGCAAATTTGTGATTCTTATTTTCTTGTGATTTTTCATATTTTTTGTGAATTTTTCAAATTTTTGTGACTTGTTTTGCTTGTTTGGGTTATCACGTTTTAATTTCTATTTGCATTTATGTGTTGCATATATGATTTCCCTACTTAATTTTGATGTGATTTATGTGAGTTTGTCATTAAACATTGAATAATTTGACATTTTATGAGTCTTAAGATTTAAAAGTCCTCACATACCAATTTTTGTGAAACTTGAATTTCTATGTATCTTAACTTCAAAATTAAACAGCCCCTAGTGATAGAGCCAAAAGAGAATTCATAGTTGGATTCACACACAAACCCATGTGAGTATTTGAGACATAAACATTTTATTTTCTTGATGTGTGATTTATTTTATCATTCATAGTAGGACTCTGCTGGGATTTGGTATAAAGTTCATTTCGAAGACTACACCATTTTAATTGAGACACTGAAACGACGAAAGACATTATTTGTTAACCATTTGTGTTATCCTTTTCCTTCAATATCCACCTTTTCCATTTATCCCTAGTTTACCCCTTTGAGCCTTGACCTTTTCTTTGTTTAAAACTAGTTGTAACCATCCCTAATTTGTTCAAGACCTTCTGCATTTGAAACCTAATTAAGGAATTTTTAGTTATGATACATTACCAATATAATTTGTGTGTTAATGCTTGGAGTTATTTTGATATTATGCATGTATAGTCTATAATTTTTAAGTTTATTTTGTAGCTGAAACATTGCTGCCCAGCTCTGATATATGTGTTGAAATGTGGCATTGCTTCGCTTGAAAAAGAAAAAGAGAAAATTGAAAAAAAGAATGTATGTGATGAATAATGATAATGTAAAGCAACGCAGAAAGGGAAGTTAATTGTTTTTTGCAGCCTTGCTTTGTTAAAAATGGATATGTATTTATTGACTTTTGCATTAGCTTGGTACGTGGATATTAATAGCAAGTATTACCTAAATCTCTTATATTTTCTCTCAACTTATTAACTTTTGTATTTATCCTCATTACAAGCTAAGTTAAAGTCCGTTGTGATTGGTGTTTTGGTTGAATTTTTATAGTGGTTATGATTTGACTTTATGTCAGCCTGCTGCAGTAGTTTCATCAACTACCTCCCTTAAGACTTCATCTGCCAAACTCAAGAGAATTGCATTGTGCGCTCTCTTCATAATCTCAGCTTTTTCCGCCGCTGTTAGTTCTTTAAGTAATTTCTCTACACCTTCTATCGCCTCTTTGCACCCAGAAATGCCTTCATCTTCAGCTTCCATAGAGTAAACTCATTCGACCCATTGAATTTCTCAATCTCAAATTTATAAAAAGACATCCTCTTTTTATAGAACGAATCCCAGGAGTTTCTGAACAAACTTGTGTGGCACTTGTTGAGTTCAGTTTTGATGATGATGAAAGCAAAACATCCATGAAAGAGATGCAAAGTTGCAAACTTGCTGATATTTAACTACAAGGCATCTTATGAGTCATCAAAGCACATCAATGCACGCATAACAGGCTTCTACGCACACAGTAGAGCTTACAACGCATATAGACGAGAAGTTGATGATACTGGATCTAACTTATACACATCTGTGCATACTGCATATGGTACAACGCACGTTGACGAAGATCCAGATTGATGAGGAGAAACTTTATGCACGCAAAATAGGCGAACAACGCACGTAGATGAAGCTTGACTGAAATAAAGCCAAAATTTGTTGCAACGTGTCAGAACTTCAAAAAGGGAATATTCTCTGACATGAATTCAGAGAATATCAGAATAGTGAGTCATGCACAAAGCATGAAAATTCAAAAGTGTCAGATGAGGAGAGTTAGACTAACTGACAAAATCAAGACGCTCCTTGGGAATTTGAATTTGAATATGTCTGACATTCTCCGACACAAATCACATGCAAAATCAAAGGTGCAGACTTTGATCAGACGTCTACGTACACAGAACAAAAGTGCAACGCACGTAGCAAGCCACTGGGTGAAAATCAGACATTTTGGATATCTTGCAATGCACATAGAAGGTGGCACTATGCACGCAGAACCCAGATGGAACGAGGTACTATGCACGTAGATGGTGGCTATGCACGTAGTAATGGATGACATCATTATTGAGCAGAATTTGTTTGATCTTACAACGGCTACTTCGACGCTCCAACGACTATATTCCTTCAAGTGGCTATAAATAGACGTCTCAGAACAGAAGAGAAGTAAGAGATATCATTGCTAAGAATTGTTATTCACTCTATCTCTCTTCTCTACCTTTATAACCCATTTGAGCTATTATACTTGCATATATTTATGGGTTTGAGTGAGCTTACAGTTTGA
>CAODLS010948029.1:0-10987 GCA_948243855.1 Flueggea neowawraea | reverse complement strand
AATAATTTCGTCGCAACAATTGCGACCCTGCATTTTCTTGTAGTGGATGGTATAAAATTATGATAAAACATGTTTATAGAATCAACCTCATAATTTAGAAGTAGCATTTGTTATATATGGGGATTGAATAAACATATCATTGAAAAAAACTTGAGACATTTATCTGTAGGTTTTGAGTTTTTTCAGTCACTTGTCCCTAAGTTTATTAGTAATGACATGAACTTTAAACATTATTAGACTTATAATGCCTTCTAATTTTTCTCAAGTAGACATTAAGTTTAAGCTATAAGAAAAAGGAAAAAAATAATAGCATTACAAAATGGAGAATATACTCATATATAGCTTCACAAAAGGCATCCTTGATACCTAAATCTCTCTTCGTTGTAAAGAGTCAGGATAGACCTATCATGTTAAAGGCATACATTCCCTAAACATAACGAAAAATTTAAATAATTTTATGATTTAATAGAATATAATGGTAACTGAAATTTTTAAGTAATCTCAATCATTATTGAGATGGAATGAGTCTTACATATAAAGGACATATCCATCAACCAATCACAGTCCATCGATCCAGAAATATCCGGCATTTTGTCCAGTGGAGAAAATGCCTCAACACACAAGGACATATCCACCCACCAATCAAGGTCTATTAATATAATTTTTAATAGAAAATGTCCTATTCCTTGTTTGGCTACCATGGATGGGTGGTCGTACCGTAATCCAATGGTGCGTCGTAAGTCATATCACATCCAATCAATAATTGACATGTTATGAGTGTAATATATAAATCTTGAGTTGTGAAAGGCTCAAGGTAAGCTCACATAAATCAGCGAGCTCCCACTAATAATTTTCTATCTTTTCTTACCACATTGTATCACATTTTACTCTCATGATTTCTCATGAGTTAAACATTGGAAAGGATTTCCCAAGATCATCTCCAAGACTTCCTCTAACCCCTTATCTGTTATTGCAGGATTCGATCGGTATCTCTTGGCTTAAGATAACGTTACAACAGACTTATCAATGATGAATCTTAATTGATTGTTTTTTTTTTTTGAAATCAAGTTCAAACATTTATTTGGGACTACAAGTGTCAATAACTTGGTATCATTAAAATATATTTCGAATTTGCAATATTTATTGTAATCTCAATATGACAATCTAAGAAATGGGTGAATTGAATTTTTTGCTAAAAATAAAACCTTTTTAAAATCTTTGTAAATATTTTGCAAATCAAAATAGTAGCTCAATCCAAAACAAACCACGCAAGAATGAAATAAAAAAGAGTAAGGGATAGAGAAACAAAGCCCAAATTTATAATGATCCGGTCATCCTTGACCTACGTCCACTCTTCTAGCTCACTAGAGAGTTTTTAATCCACTAAATACTTTTTCACTTGCGGGTGAAGGAAAACCATTACACCTCTTGTTTTGCAGATTCACAAGAAACATTTACACCTTGTTTTTCATTGGTTAAAACAAGAAAACCAAGACCTCTTTGTTTTTCAAGGAACCAAACAAGGCAAACTTATGCTACCTTCAAGCTTTAACACCAAAGCTTGATTACAAATGAATTCCTAGATTGAAAACAATATCCTTACACCAACTTAGTAAGCAAATAGCAAATCAATAGCATAATTGGTAGGTAAGAACTCAAGAATACAATGAGAGAAAATCAAGAATCAAATTGAGAAAGTTTGGGCACTCTAAAAAAAATGTTCTTAAGTTACCTCTGGACTGGGGACGCCTATTTATAGTTGCTCTCATAAAACTATCTATTGTAAATCCCAAAGTAGCCATTGTGAGAGAGTAGGAAAATGCTAAAATTACTGACGTCAGCCAGTGCTACATGCGTACCACCGATACTGTTGGAATTCAAGACCACTTAATGACATTCATAAGCATACAACACATCGGAATAAACAAAAAAAATTCATCTAGAATTCCACCAAGGATCCATGCATATCAACATATACAATTAGGGTTAGATGGTCTACCTTAGATCCAAAGCTCTTTTATATTCGAAGAGATGGAATGTTAGTGTAGCTTTTAGTATAAAACTCGAATCACCCTTTGTCTTACGTTGCCTTTGCGCGAAAGTGTCCAGAGGTATCCACACGAACGAACTTTCTTCTTTCGATTGGAGGAGTGTACTAGCACTTCTTTTAGAATCTCTATTCTAAAAGCTCACAATTAATTTTCTCTCTTTTGAAAGTTGCACACACTAATTCGGCCTTTGCTTGAGAGGAATAGCAAGGAATGCAACCATATTTATGGGCATATGAGGAGACCTAAATGGGCAGCAAAAAGGAGGCCGAAAATCCTTCTCCTTGTCCTCCAAGAATTTGATTTCTTCTAATAAAGGAAGAAGTGTGCCGAATTTGTATTCCTAGTCACACTAGGATTTGTCATTCTTGTCCTACAGGAATAAACACTTCTTAATTAATTGTCACATACAAATTAGGGTTTTATTTCTCAAATAAGAACTCCCAATCAGTCATGGACTCCTAATAAGTAGTGTATGTGCCGAAATACTCCTTGTCACACAAGGAAAATGGTTCCTAAAAAATAGGAGAGTTGACCGAATTTTATCCTCCCTTTTTAGGGTTGGATGCCGAATTTTGTCTCCTTTTTTAGGTTTATTGTGCCAAAATTATCAATGGATTTGTTAATGTCATTGGGCTTTAATTATATGATACATTATCATTTAATAAACCACTCACATGGGCTTAATTATGTCACACATAATTAACTACCCATAACCTTAATAATTAGTTATTTATATAAAAGTTTTTACATTAATGGACTATGTATTAAATCTTATTTAACAAATAAATCATAAAACCCTAAATTATTATTGATTAATCAAATTAATCATCTTAATAATTTAATCACAAAAGAGAGGACATTTGCAACCAATCCAGTTCGTTCTTGTGTATGACCCAATAGACCCACTTGAAAATGGCAATGAGCCTTTGTTCCTAACTTTTGGGCCCAAAGTCCATAAGCGGTATCTAGTAATACATTATGGAAACCCAAAATTGAGTGGATGTTGGTGATCTGAGTTAACCTTTCACAGTCTGATGTTTAATCCTTTTGTCACACGATATCTCATCTAAGCATAAGGCATGGTCACATGTCAACCTTATATGGCTTAGCTTATTTCTTGATTTCAAGTAGATTGGTATGACGAATGAAATTGATAATTTATCAATTCATTCGAGTATGCATACATTTCATCAATCATACTCATCAAGTGGCCAAGAGATATCACTCTTAATAAGAGGAACAAATCCATCACTCTCACTATCACTCCTCTACATGATTCATGACATATCCAATCATAGTCTTTATTGTTACCCTGTTATGAATAATATTTGACTAAGTCAAAATATGTGATTCCTCAAGTAGGAGTCGATAGTGAGTTCAGTTAGAGGACTCAAACATCACCACTGCATGAAAGTTTCTTTGTGACAACAATCCATGAAGAGCTTTCATAGCGGGCCAGTCCAACACATGTTCTCCAACATGTATCTACGTTTTGATATCGCATATCCATAATCAGTAAAACGTGATTATCTACTATGCAACATACTAATCTTAATTCATTATCATTCTCACGATAATGATCGATTTGGGGCATTTAGAGTAGTATTTCTTTTATCCTTATGGTTTTACTATCAAGTCACGTACTTGATGGCCTAAGGAAGAACAAACTATTCATAGAGTTTTATCTTTATAAAACAAACAATATTTCATAGAAATAAAAGGCCTCTTTATTAAATAAACCAAATGACAATGTATACATGATTGGGCTAAGGCACAAAACTAACAGTCTCTCACTTGTACTAGTCCCAATCAGGAACGAACCTAATACCTAAAGACCTGACTTGTCTTTCATATTTCGGTTATGGTAGAGCCTTTGTCAAGGGGTCTGTCGCATTGTTATTGGTGTGTACTCTGCATATCTTGAAATCTCCTCTTTCGACTATCTCTCGAATGAGGTGAAAACATCTAAGTATGTATTTGGTTCTTTGATGTGATCTGGGCTCATTGGCTTGAGCAATGACCCCATTGTTATCACAAAATAAGTCTACTGGATTTGTGATGTTTAGGACAACATCCAAACCAGTAATGAACTCCTTAAGCCAAACAACCTCCTTTGTTGCATTTGACGCAGCTATGTATTCAGACTCTGTAGTAGAATCAGCCATGGTGTCTTGCTTGGAGCTTCTCCAATTGACTACACCTCCATTCAAATAAAACACATAACCAGATTGCGATCTAAAATCATGATGGTCTGACTGAAAACTCGTATTAGTGTAACCGCTTAGGACTAGTTCACCTTCTTGTCCTCCGTAGACCAAGAAAAAAATCCTTAGTTCTTCTGAAGTACTTAAGAATATTCTTGACTGCGGTCCAGTGACTTTCACCTAGATCGGACTGGAATCTACTAGTATAGGGCTTGTACAAAGCATAACATACATGATAGATCCAATTACAGAAGCATATGGAATTCTACTCATGTAATCTCTGGCTTGTCTTGTTGTAGGAAAACCAGCCTTACTTAATGGTTTTCTAAGAACCATGGGAATCATTCCTTTCTTAGAATTCAGCATGCTAAACCTCTTTAGCACCTTATCAACGTAGACACTTTAACTTAGTCCAATGAGCCTCTTAGATCTATCCCTATAGATTTATATCCCTAGGATACGCAAAGCTTCACCTAAGTTTTTCATTGCGAAACACTTTTCAAACCAATTCTTGACACTCTACAAGGTTGAAATGTCATTTCCAATGATTAAGATGTCATCAACATATAGTACTAAGAATACTATCACACTCCCACTAACATTCTTATATACATAATGCTTATGTTTGTTCTTGATGAAACCAAACTCATTGACTGCTTCATCAAAATAAAGATTCCAACTTCGGGATGCTTGCTTTAATCCATAAATGGATTTTTGAAACTTGCATACCCTTTTAGAATTGTTAGGATCAACAAAACCCTCGGGTTGTGTCATGTACATATCCTCAAGGAGATTTCCATTTAGGAAAGCTGTTTTGACATTCATTTGTCATATCTCATAGTCATAATATGTTGCTATGGCAAGAATAATTCTAATGGATTTAAGCATGACAACTAGTGAAAATTTTTTGTCATAGTCAATACCATGAGTTTGTTTGAAACCTTTTGCAACAAATCTTGCTTTGAAAATCCCATCGGTTTTTATCTTATAATCGATTTACAATCAATGACCTTGGCTCCATCTGGTGGATCCACCAAGTTTCAAACTTGGTTGTTATATATAGATTGCATTTCTTAGTCCATGGCTTCAAGCCATCTGGATCTAAAATCGCCTCTTGGTAGGTTGTAGGCTCATTTTGGTCTACAAGAACAATTCCCTTATTGTCAGTTATGAGAAATCCATATATCTCAGGCTCGTGATGAATCCTACCAAACCTTCTTGGGCTTGTGTTACAGATTTAGACTCTACAACTCCTTTTGAGTCATCTTGAATCTCTATTCCATCTTCAGTGGCTATTTGTGGTTCTTTTATTTCTTCTAGGAGTACTTTACTCCCACTATTCCCTTTGGAAATAAATTGCTCTTCTAAAAAGATTCTGATTTGAGCAACAAACACTTTGTTCTCAGAACGGTTATAGAAGTAGTATCCTATTGTTTCCTTTGGATACCCCACAAATATGCATTTATCCGATTTAGGAGCTAACTTTTCTGAAACTTGTCGTTTCACAAAAACTTCACATCCCCAAATTTTAAGAAAAGACATTATGGGCTTCTTCCCCTTTCATATCTCATATGGTGTATTTTCAACCGTTTTAGATGGAATTCAGTTAAGTATGAATGCAGCTGTTTCTAAGGCATAACCCCAAAACAAGATTGGAAGATCCATTTAACTCATTATGGATCGAACCATATCTAATAGAGTTCGATTTCTCCTTTCAGACACACCATTCCATTGGGGTGTTCCGGGAGGAGTAAGTTGTGAGACAATCCAACACCCTTTAAGATGATCATCAAACTCTTGGCTTAAATATTCTCCACCACGATCAGATCGAAGTGCTTTGATATTCTTGTCAAGTTGGTTTTGTACTTCACTTTTGAATTCCTTAAACTTTTCAAAGGATTCAGATTTGTGTCTCATAAGATAGACAAATCCATACCTACTGAATCATCAGTGAAGTTAATGAAGTACAAATAACCTCCTCTAGCACTTGTACTAAAAGGTCCGCATACATCAGTATGTATATGTCCTAATAGATCACTAGCCCCTTCACATTTGTGTGTAAAAGGACTCTTCGTCATTTTGCCTAACAAACAAGATTCATATGTATCAAATGATTCAAAATCAAATGAGTCAAGCAAACCATCTTTATGGAGCTTTGAGATGCATTTCTCACTTGTATGGCTCAAACGATAATGCCAAAAGTAGGTTTGGTTTAAATCGTTTGATTTTAACCTTTTATTATTAATGTTATAAACATGCTTGCTTTGTTCCAAGTTTAAAACATAAAGACCAAATGATAGGATAACAATACCATAAAATATGTCCCCATGATAGATGGAAATATTATTATTCTTAATAATAAAATGAAATCCATCATTGTCTAAATAAGAAACATAAATAATGTTCTTACTCATAGTAGGAACATAATAGCAATTCGATACTTGTAAAACAAGTACACTAGGTAAAGTCAAACTATAAGTTCCTACAGCTAATGCAACAACTCTTGCTCCATTTTCCACTCATAGGTCCACTTCGCCTTTCATCAACGGTCTATTGTTGTTCAACCCCTACACGTTAATGCAAATATGAGCTCCACATCCAGTATCAAATACCCATGAGGAATTAGTAGACATATTGATTTCTATAACAAAAATACCTGAAGTAGAAGTCTCACTTCTCTTCTTCTTTATCTCATTCAAGTAGAGTTTGCAGTTCCTTTTCCAATGCCCATCTTTATGGCAATGAAAACAAACTCCCTCTTTTGGCTTGGTTATCTTGGATTTGGGTTTTCCTTTGCCCTTGCCAACACTCTTTGGCTTAGTCTTGCCATTCCTCTTGTGTACCACGAGCACATCCTTGGTCTTAGGAATGCTCTTCTCGGCATTCTTCAACATACCAAGTAACTCTGGGATGGACTTATCCATATTGTGCATGTTGTAGTTCATGACAAACTGGTCATAACTACTTAGGAGTGACCCTAAGATTGTATCTATGGCTAACTCCTTTGCCAATGGGGTACCAAGTCTCTCAAGTTGATCAAGATGACTCTTCATCTTGAGAACATGTCCACTGACTGAAGTACCAGGAGCCATCTTGCACTCATTAAATGCTTTCATAGTTTCAAATTTTTTTTTGCAAATTTGGACTCATAGTAGCAAGCATAAGACATGTAACATCAGTTGAGTCATTTAAATGCTTCTCACAAGCATCATTTTGAGCTATTGGGGCATTTGATGATGGTACAGGAGGAAACTCTATATCAAGGACATAACTCTTCCTCTCTTGCTTAAGAAAAATTCTTAAGTTTCGAGACCAATCTAAGAAGTTATTCCCGCTCAATTTTTCCTTCTCAAGGATTGATCGCAATGTAAAGGATGATGCATTGTTGTTTGTTACCATTATATCTACATAAAAAAATATGCAAAGTTTTAATAAGAGGTCTTTGAAAAACTCCCACTAAATTTAACATCCTTTAAGTTAAAACAAGTAGTGGGTACAAGATCCATATTTCACTCAAATTTAAGTCAGCTGAGCTAGTCCATAACCTTAGCTATTTAGGTAGAAAAATCTTTTCAATTATATTATATGTAACTTTTGTATTTCTAGGGATTTTGACATCTCATGTCCCGCATTTAAATTCCTTTATACCCTAAACCCAAAACCATTTTGATAGTCATGTTAAGTCAAACCATAACCAAAGTGTAGATAATCGTTATCTACCTAATGCCTCACTAAGGTAACCGGGTGCACCCTACGGAGGTAGAAACTACAACACCGATGAACAAAGCCTTGACAGGTATTGGTTATGGAAGGCATTTTATCGACTTACTATTTGTAGGGATCAAGTTTGTTTGTGGGATAAAACATACATTCATACAATCATGGCATATATATTCATCACATGTATATATATAGTGCATAATGTAAACGTGTCATGACAAAACTCAATTCTAAGTTGATCTTCACAAGCCAATGTGAAAGATCATGGTTAACCTAGGGTGGTCTTCGATCTCCATCGAAACGAACAACCTCCATCTTCTTTTACAAACAGTTTATATATATTTCTATACTAACCTGTTCTAAAAAGAAATAGGCACACTCGCTAAAAACGACACACATGTCGTATTTGAAATAGGAACATTTGGCCAAGACTTACAAAAATTTAAATCCATTCACATGGGTTAATTGGGTTATGTCATGCACCATGCATATTGAATCATCATTCAACACAATCATAATCCAATCATGATAATAATCATCTATATTGATTAAGCGTTGGGTGTGTTTAAGCGATTTTCGCAAGCCGGTTGCGATGGATGTTTATAATTAGCATTGCTCATGAAACAAGGTGCTAATTTTAAAACTCCAATATGTATTAATCTCATTAATACTTGAACCTCATAATCACATTATGATTCATTTATAATCTCATTATAATAACCGCATATTCAAAACCTAATTGACTTTCTAGGTGGTTCTTAACATCATATAATTTGGCCTTTATACATGAATATTCCCAATTTTAATCTTGCTCAATTAAAACTTAATCATGCATAAACAACAAAAACAAGGCCGAATATATCACATATAACAATTATATCACATATAAAAGAAATCATATATGTTGAAGGTGCACGTGACTCTAATACCACTGTTGGAATTCAAGACCACTTAATGACATTCATAAGCATACAACGCAGTAGAATAAACAAAAAAAAAATCATCTAGAATTCCACCAAGAATCCATGAATATCAACATATACAGTTGGTCGAATTTTATCCTCCCTTTTTAGGATTGGATGTCGAATTTTCTCTCTCCTTTTTTAGATTTATTGTGCCAAAATTATCAATGGGTTTATTAATGTCATTGGACTTTTAATTATATGATATATTATCATTTAATAAACCACTCACATGGGCCTAATTATGTCACACATAATTAACTACCCATAACCTTAATAATTAGTGATTTATATTAAAAGTACATTACATTAATGGACTATATATTAAATCTTATTTAACACATAAATCATAAAACACTGAATTATTATTGATTAATCAAATTAATTATCTTAATAATTCAATCACAAAAGAGAGAATCTTTGTAAACAATCCAGTTCGTTATTGTGTGTGACCCAATAGGCCCACTCGAAAATGGCAATGGGCCTTTGTCCCAAACTTTTAGGCCCAAAGTCCATAAGCAGTATCTAGTAATACATTATGATAACCCAAAATCGAGTGGATGTCGGTGATCCGAGTTAATGTTTCACAGTCTGATGTTTAATCTTTTTGTCACACGATATCTCATCTAAGCATAAGGCATGGTCACATGTCAACCTTCTATTGCTTAGCATATTTCTTGATCTCAAGTAGATTGATATGACGAATGACATTGATAAACCCCTTTATCAATTCATTCGAGTATGTACACATTCCATCAATCATACTCATCAAGTGGCCAAGAGATATCACTCTTCATAAGCGGAACAAATCCATCACTCTCAATATCACTTCTCTACATGATTCATGACATATCCAATCATATCTTTTATTGTTACCCTGTTACGGATAACATTTGACTACGTCAAAACATGTGATTCCTCATATAGGGATCGATAGTGAGTTTCAGTCAAATGACTCAAACATCACCACTGCATGAAAGCTTCTTTGTGATAACAATCCATGAAGAGCTTTCATAGCGGGCCAGTCCAATGTTGGAATTTATGGGTCAAATATGACATTCATATACATTCATGGCAGCAGATATAACAAAAATTTAATGCATTATCCCCCAAGGACCCATGCATATCAATATATATAATTAAGGTTGGATGATTTACCTTTCACCAAGGCTTGATCGATCGATTGTGTGAAACGTTGATGTAGCTCGAAGCACCAAGAACCCGAATCACCTTTGTGGGATCACGTTGCTTTTCCGCGAACGTGACTACAGGTATCCACACGAACAAACTTACCTTGGAATGATTGCGGTGTACTAGCACCTTTTAGAATCACTATTCTAAAGCTCACAAAGTTATTTTCTCTCTTTGAATTGTGGCACACAAATTCGGCAATGGATGATCAAATGGCAAGGGATGCAAGTCTATTTATAGGCACATGAGATAACCTAGATAGGTAGCACATTTGAACCGAAATTTCTCTTCTCCTTACCATACTAGGATTCGGTTTTTTCCTTTGTGCAAAAAGAGAGCCGAATTCATTCCTAGTCACACTAGGTTTCGGTTTTCTCCTTTATTACAAGAAGAGTGCCAAATTCATTCCTAATCATATTAAGCTACATCCTAATTAGGGTTTCCTTGTCATACAAGAATAGAAATCCTAATTAGATGTGCATATGTGTGCCAAATTCTATTCCTTGTCATACAAGGATTGTAGTCCCTAAAAAATAGGAAGAGAAGGCCGAATTTCTCCCTCCTATTTTTAAGACTTGTGCCGAATTCCTCATTCCCTAATCTTATTGGGTTTGGCCGAATTTCATGATGGGTTTCTTAATGTTGTTGGGATTTTAATTATAAGATACATTACCATGATATAAATCTCATACATGGGCCAAATTATGTCACACATAATTTAAACAATTAAACCTATGATAATAGGTGATTCATATTAAAAGCCCATCACATTAATGGACTATGTATTAAATCTTATTTAACACATAAATTATAAAACCCTGAATTATTATTGATTAATCAAATTAACCATCTTAATAAT
>CAODLS010948025.1:0-12287 GCA_948243855.1 Flueggea neowawraea | reverse complement strand
GCTAACATGTCTAGATGGACCAATTAAATCCATATGTACAAGTTCTAATATTCTACATGTAGAAATCTCTTTTTTGGGTTTAAAATAACCTCTAGCATGTTTACCTCTAATGCATGGTTCACATAAATGCTCTTTTGTAAAATGTAATTTTGGTAAACTTCTAACAATGTCATTTTTTACAAGTTTTGAAATCAAAGACAAAGGTGTATGACCTAATCTTCTATGCCATAAAAAAACATTTTCATCTAAAGCCATCAAGCATTTTTCATTGAAAGATGATGCATCATGCAAGTTCACAACAAAAATGTTTTCATACCTAAAACCAACCTCTTTATCTCATTTCACAGGTTCTCATTTTGGCATTCGACAACATCTGACATTCCGTACCTAGTGAGGCTTCCATTGATAGTGAGTGCCCTCTTGGTTCGGGCTCCTTTTGTTTTTTGTTAGAGCTCTACACCAAAATGTTGTTAGGTTACTGGGTCTGATTATGCCCTTTTGGATTTATACCTATACTCTGATATTATGATTTATTTGTATAACTTACTATTTGATATTATATATCTACTTATGATTTCAATATAAAATGTTTTATATTTTACAAGTGTTTTGATAACGGTTTTAATCAATAAGTTGGGTAGGATGTCTGATATCTGAGGCTTGTGTGAGATAGGTTGGGCTCACACAGATGGTCCGCCTTGCAAGCCCGTCATGTTCCAGAAACGGGTCATGACAATGATAGTCATTAGTCAATTGCTTAAGGATTAAATGATATGTAGTGAAATAAGAAGATTAATGTCAAGTATCATTTTGGTGTAGGACATAGTTGTATAAGGAATTATGAACTTAGAGTTCAAAATTCAATGTAAGATGTGAAAGTTGATTCACTTGAAAAAGGCTTATCAAAGAAAATGTTCCTTAAGACTTGCGCGGCGTATGAAATGTGTCATATCTTGACATATTGGGCAATACACACGTGTAAATGTTTATGTGTAAATACTTATTGTCTTTGTGACAAAAGCATGTTGGACAAAGAAGTAACACTTTTACATGGGTGTTTTCCTTGGGTTTGTCAATTTATTTGGCAAATTCTGATATGAGGCTGATTTTGAACAACTGTGTGTAAATGAGAGCTTGTTTATAATCACAAAACATTGTCTTGCTTAATTATAAGGTATTCATTGTTAATGTGCAAGTTAAAATCGTACAAGTTGTACATCATGGAATGACACCATGAAAAGATTATGTTTTATCTTGTGCTGAATTATGAGAAATTCAAGCATTATGTCTTAAAAGCCAAAAGAAGTCCTTAAGGAGTGTGGATGAAGGTAGAATGCTAAGGTGCATTCCAACTGAAGCTTCTGCATGGTATTGTTTATATTATGAAACATGCACTCCTTCAAGAGAATGAAAGACACCATGGCACGTGTCATACCATATGTGCTAATTACGGCTATGGGGATGGAAATTAATTTATTGATTGATCTCACTTTCCCTAGTGTGAGACCCTGTAATAAACAAGAGGCTCTCTGCATTTTCTACCTTTAGAACCCTTAACACATACACGAAGTATAAATTGGTGTGGCTACTTTAGTGTGTTGCCAAAGGTTATGAATGATTTGATTGGATGGGGCATACTAGACAAGTGAGCTGGTTCATGATGGACTGTATGGTGTAAGAGGGGAAGATTGCTTGGAATGAATTCACAAGTTTCATGATTCACTAATCATTAGCTAAAACAAAATGGTGAATGATGAATTCATTTTTTTGAGATCAAATAAGTTGAAAATTGGTAATTGTGTAAAGCAAACTAGGCCAAGGCATACAACCATTAGATTCGAGCTATTATTGCATATACAATAGACATGATTGAGTTATTCTAGAAAGTGGCACCTCTCAACAGGATTTAGTCGATGAGGTGCTATATGATCTTAACCGGTGTATAGCTTGTGAACTCTCGTTGTATGCTATCCGCACAGCCTATGTGTCGTGTGACATGAAAGATCCTTGTGACTTGAATTTTGATTTCATCACATAACATGATTGGATATTTTTCTACCATGTGTGAGTACGAGATATTAGAAAAACATGGTTTGCCCATGATGGATCAATTGGTTCTAGCATCGTCTGGTCAAGACTTTGTTGTCTTGCTCATGGCCCCAACCCAATTAGGTTAAGCACTAATTATGTAAGTGGCAACAGTGGACTCTACATATGTTGTAGATGACCATCTAGCACCACTATAAAACTGGTACATTTCCTAATTAAGGTTAGACATCACATTAGTTGTAACCACCAAAATACACCACACACATCCTCTTCTCTCTTTAGAGAGAAAGTGAGCCCGTTGGCCTCCATATCTAAGAAGGAGGTTGTTCTCCTTCACCCACTCATGAATCATGTATTCGTGAAGATTTTCATGTGGCCCATATAAAGAAAAATTAGTTCATGTCATTCCCATCACTAATCAAAAAAAGTAGTTTGCATGCGATGTTAGCATACGATTAAACCCACTTTTCTGCTTATGTTTTCTGCTGCGTACATCGAGGTTAGTAATTTGAATCACTTTTTGTTTTTCGATTCATTCGATTATTGGTTTGTTGCATGTGATACCAATAACGCTTAGGGAAAAAAATCAGCACCAATCCATCACGTTTATTCAAACGGACTATATATACTATACGAAAAAAAGATCAGCACCAAACCATCACCTATATACAAATAGACTATATACTATATGTTTCCTCTCATATTCATTAGTTTAGTTTGTCACCAATAGTTTTAGTCCAATAGTTAATTAGCTCTCAAATGCTTCGAACTTTTGATGCTCTAAACTCAACTAATAGAAGTGTCTTGCAATTGCCTTCATGTTTTCATGTATTTTAATTTGTTTTTACTGAGATATTTTTAGGAGAACTCGATTTCAGTAATCATTCCTTTCCCTTTCGATTAAAATATAAACTGTTTTTTATGGTATAGTAAGAGCCTCAATTCTCTTAACACGCTCGCGAAATAAAAAAGGATTATACATATCATTGGAATTTTCCATTAAAATTCTAATGTTAACAGTCTCATGATCATAAAGTTCGGTTTTATTGGTTGTTTTCTTCCTTTATTTTGGAAAAAAATACTTAAATACTTCCAAAAGTTTAGTGTTACTCTCTCATTATGTCCCTAAAATTTTAGAAAGATCCTATTTAGTCCTTGAGAGGACAAAATAGCGGCCTAATATTCACGATAACTCAATTTTTTGGAGCTCTAGCTAAAGATGGGGAGTGGTTTTAGGGCATTATATATTTTTTAGAAAATGCATAAATTTAATTTCAAAAAAATATTGTACGCATAAATTTAATGCTAAATATTTTCAATTCTTAAAAATATGGAATATAATATTTAAATTTATCTGAACAAACATAATGAAAAATTCTATAATTAGCAAACTAAGCTAAGGAGCCGTTTGGTTAAAAAATGCATTAGAATCAGAATCGGTTATAGGGAACCGGAATGACATGAATTGAAATAAAAAATGCCATAGAAAAGAGTAAGAAATAAAAGTTAGGAGTATTAACTAGGTCACTAATAATTAAGGGGAGATGTCAATAGAAAACTATTCGCTTAATCTGTCAAATAAAATCTTTTAAATGCAGACCCATCTACAGTAGATGAGATTTTTATTTTGATCAAATAGTTGCATTAGTATCAATTATTGGTGTCTCTCGCTTGGTTACATGGTTGAATTGGCTATCAGATAAGACCTTTTTATGTTGTCCAACACATTGTCTGATGATATCTTTGAGCAACAATTTGAATTCACGGACCATTTTGTGATCATTTTGTGTTTTTTGGAGCTAAAATATATTTTGCCAAATTCTATGACGTTATGAATGACATCAATTGGCTTTGAGCTTAGGGCAATACTCATACAGTAGCTAGCAACAAAGAACAGAAAATCACATATAGGCCAGAAACGTGTAGGAATTGTCACTTTTGGGTCCCTGAAATAATAATCAAAACATCTAACTATTAAAGTACTGACGAAGGTTCTTTTTTTCATTTCTTTTCCATCTCATTCCTTGTTTCTTCAAAAAAAAGTGCTGACTAAGGTTTCATAATACACGCTCAAAAAGAACTTTTCAAAGGTTTTATCCTAACAAAAACAACCTCCACATTTGGAAATTGGAATCATATCTGTACTATATAAGCTAATAAACCATCTTTATTTGAATATGATTACATTTGAAATTCATTGAAATAGTGGCAGACAACGAAGCATCTCATCCTAACATTAACCATAATTGCCTTTTTTATTCTAACAAACTAAACAAAGACCTAAATTTTTATATTAGAAATGATGTGTCAGTGTTACAGTGATTGATAAAGTAGCCTCCAAAATCTAATTGATCATAAGTTAGACTAACGAGATTCCCAATTACAAGTATATGAAGGTCATTTTATGTGTCATTTACTAAATGGATGAAATGATCAATGTGTATTCTATATGGTCACCCCAAAACATAATGTCTCTCTCTCAAGTATTCTATGTGGGAACCCCAAAAAGGACCCCTAAATGGCACACTTTTGTATAGTTCACGAAGAAGAATGTAGAAACATGGCGTGGTAGCAGAAGATAAGATTTGTATAAATATGGATGGGGCATTACCATGACCAGAATCAAATATTTACAAAGGTAACAAGGACTTTTGAATATGTACCATATCATAATCATGAGAAATACCAATAAAAATATAGGAACGAGAGATGTTATTCAAACATCAATAAATTATTACTCTAATATGACGCAAACAACCTAGATTTAAAGTATATGAATCGTTTGGATTGTAAAAAGTTTATACAGATTTGATATCGATAATTTAAATTTGAAAAGTCAAATTTTACATATAAATGAGTTAAAAGGCCTGTAATGTATAAAAAAAATATTGATTTGAGCTCTACACAACAGTTTCAACCAATTATCATCATTGATTTCCAAGTTTTGGAAATGTCTATTTTGGTATTTATCTTTTGTTTCCCTCTTAGGACTTTATTTTTCTGTTTTACAGCATTTTTTGGTCTTCCAGACTGTATATAGGTGTCTTTAATGTTTGCAAGTCTTTAAGCTCATCAAGTTAAAATTTTTCTATTTCAAATTAGATTAGTGTGTTTTACGTGTTACGTTACATCATAATAATGTTGGAATCATTTATATTAAAATATCGAGAATTTGATCTATTGGAACTAAATCAACAAAGATAGAATATAACTGATAGAAGATATTGTATTCAAATTGTGACAGAACTCTGTTGTTATGGGGATTGTGTTGACATTAGAGAGTGTTCAATGATATCCTTTAAATTCCTGGTGTGGTGGCAACACACATAAAAACATGATCAATCAAAACAGACAGACCCAATTGAACAGTTTTTCTCCGACCCATGAAAGCAACTAACTGAAACTGATCCACCAAACCATACACCGTGTACTCCTTTTACGCGTACTGGAGTGGGCATAGATTGTGTCACTCTCACTTTTATCCTTGAATAGTTAAAGTAAAAAAATATTAGACCCACAAGATGCAACAGCATGAATGGAACTGCCCAGAAAATCTGAGGAGGAAAAAAAAAAAGCCCCCAGAAGAATAATTGAACTAAGGAATTTATATTTACAAAAAAATAAGGAAATTAAAAAGGAACAATTTGGAATTACGATTTTGGAATTTAATCTTGGCTATGAATATATATATATATATATATATATATATATATATGTGTGTGTGTGTGTGTGTGTGTGTTACATATAATCTTAAAAGTAGTTTGTAATTAGTTCAATGCACTGACGGAGTTATGTGGGGACAAGGGAATGCTTGATATCTCCTTTGCTATACTCCATCTCTTTGCTATTATTAGAGAAAATAAATATTGGGGTTCTCATATATATATATATATATATATGCATTTTGTTCTTGAGCAATTATTTATTTATAAGGCTATTTAAATTCAGCTCTTCCTTATACTACATCTTAGTTCTTCCATTTGTTCAATGATGCAGTATACCAACTAACTACGGGCTTGTGAAATATTGGTACTAGAGTTAATTCTAAATTTAGGTTATGAGTTCAATTTCTAGTGTAAACAAATAAAATCACTTATCAAAAAACCTATTATTCATTATTTCTTAAATTGAAAGATACGAGAATAAAGCTTTCAAAATCAAAATTTAAATACGTTCATTACAAAATAAAAATAACTGATGTGACAAGATTAATGTGTAAATTGGTTGAGTAGTTTATTCTCGGCTTAATTAAATTTATTTTTGCATATACATAGAGTGGATTATAGCATAAAAAATTAACATTAACAGTTTTGTGACTTCTAATAACTGATTTCTTAGATTTCTAAGTTTGTTAGATAAGTTTATTCAAATTTAATTGTCATGTTTACGTGATATCATCAATTACCGTAAAATGGCAAAATATTGAATTCGACAGCGTCATCTCGATCCATTGCTCACCTCATTTTAATTGAGAAGTTAAAATATTACTGTTTACATCAAGATGACTGAAGCATTACGAAGATGATGACGTGTGTGTTGAACAGAGCCAAAAATTGAGTACAATATAAAGTATGACTTATGCACGAACGGATATGATATTATAAGTTTGAATCATACTTGAAATGGGCACTCATTGGGGAATTGATTCATTTGAATAATAATAACAATAATATTTGGAAAAGAATAAAGCCAAATGTACATTGTTAGGTAGTGAGGGGGAAGAAGTGGGGTTCAGAATCCACTAAAAGGGCCAATGGAGTCGACGGGCGTGATGGGACACCGCCATATGATTCGGCAACCGCCCCAGTACTCAGTACAGAAATGTCGCCATTTGTAAATTATGTTTGCATGCTTCAATTTCTCGCTCGTTAAGGTCAATCGACCTTGATTGCCACCATTATTTTATGGGATCTTTCTTAATCAAAGATGATAAAAGACTTTCTGGAAACTTTGTGGACAAAAATATAAAAATAGTAAGATAAAGTTTAGATGTATATTTAAAAACTTGTGTCAATAGTTAATTGAATTTTTCAAAATGAACTTAATTAAAAGTTTTTTCTTTTTCATTGTTTCGTTTAATATATATATTTTTTCTAAAAGTAGGTGTAGAAGATTTTTTTCATAAGTTTGAAGTATGCCTTATTTTAGAGCTCAATTATTAGTTTTTCAGGAATTAATTGTGTTGTACACCATGTCTGTGTTCCAGTCCCATCTACCGAGGTATTATTCACTCTGAGTTTATGGGCATTTCCAGTTTTGTTATTGAAAAGATGTCTAAGTGGTTTGAGAGAGAAATGTACTTATAAAAGACTATTGATTTTGACTCCTAGGCGATGTTACAACATGACACTACAGTAGCCCTCCAGTTAAGGTTAAGGGACTTGGGAACACAATTTTTTAGATCGATGAATTTTTGTTCAAATTCTCACAGATGACATCAATTGTTGTGGATCATGTCCGGCGCTAGGTCTATCTACTGATGTATTATTTGCTCTGGACTCATTAACCCTCACGATTTTGTCCCTGAAAAAGTGTCTCAATAATTTGAGGGAGTAAGATACTTATAAGCGACTCTTGACCTCAATTTCTAGATGATGTGACAACATAGCATTACAAATTATTCAAGAGTAAATTAAACCTTTTTATCACAAAGTTTTAATGAATTAAGATACAGTAAATTGTATTTATGAACAATAATTTTGTACAAACTTAAATTTGATTTTGTTGGACTAATTGTTTATAAATATGATATATATTCATTATGTAGTAGTCTTTAAGTAACCGTAATCTCATCCCAAAACAAAAAGAAACAGATTTAAAAAAAAGAAAGAAAGAGTGGCTGACAAATGACCGGAAAATGATACAATACAAGATTCACCAACTTCCACTAATTCTTTCAAAAAGAATATTGCAGAGAAACAATCATGGTGATGTCCCCATCTTCCCATTTCATGCTCTGCCAACAGTACATTCTACTCCCACTCCTCTTCCTCACATGTCCAAAACATTATGCAGATAATAATGATATTGACGAAACATAGCTATGCTTTTCACAAGTAATTTATCGTATTATTTTTTTGTGCTGCACTTTATATTATGAACTTTTTGAATGGATTATGAAAGTAGCTTAAGCTTTAGGGAGAAAAAATTATTTAAACCGGGTTGTAATTCTTTTCCTTTTATAGCTTTAACTAGTCCTCATACGCCCCTTTATATATGTTAATCTGGTTACATAAATTTTGGATGTCTCGAACTCAGAACGTGACTTCTTGAGTTATGGGTGTATTCTGCTAAACCAACCTAACATGGGCTCATACGTCTCTTGTAATCAATTAGACAGTTCAACCAATTAATATTTTGCCGCATATTGTTTTAATTAGATTTTTTAATCTATAGTACAATTTTATTGTAAAAGATCAAAAAAAAAGAATATGGCAGACATTAACTACAAAGCACATAAGCTCTTTCTTTTTTTTTTCCTTTTCATTTTACATTCTAATTATTCAAAATAATTGTATTCTACCGTACTAGGTATACTTGCATATTACTTCCTTTTGTTCTCCTTCTTTGTTTTGAAATAAATAATTTGGAATTTTCCTCGCTTAATTTCTTATTAAGTTTTCTTAATAATGTTTCTCCTCTTCTATTACTGCTGGACCACATTAATATGTCGTGATTAAAACGTTTAAATTTCAAATGCAAAAATAATTTTTATTTATGAGGAAGAGTAATAAACGATTCCATTAGTTTAATAATGGTGAAAATAAAGAGCAGTCATTAATGTCCACTTGGACCGACCAAAATTGACAACTCATTTTAGGAGGAATGTCAAAACATATCATTGTAGTGATTGAACATCAGATTCGAGAAACTTCGTTTTTCAATTTATTCAATCAAGTATGTGATAGGAAAAAGAGAAAAGTTATTGGTTCGGTAAGGTATGGAAGCGCAAATGCCATGCAATCATTCTTTTCTTTCTTGGATAAATGTGATCATTGTTTGTGTGAACAAAGATGTGCAAAAAGAGGGTGTTGTTTAAGGACTAATAGAGGGATCACTCGTGGATTCCTAACATTAAAGTAAAAAATTTATCAAAAAATCATTACAGTAATAATAAAATCACTTTTATTTATGAAACTTTTCACAAGTATTTATTTGTTCTTATTAGGAATAAAACTTTTCATACATTAACAATCAAGTTGACATCAGTACGAATAAACTACAAACTAATTAGTACTTATTCAAGAATATAGCTAAAGGAGTCCCAGAACCCCTCTTAGTTCCACATACCTTTAACACATAATATATTTATATGGTACATTTGTGATATATTTCATGCTTGTATAGTATCATATTAGATATATGTATTATATATAATATTGTCTTGCTCTTAAACTCAATCGATATTTGATATATTACATGTATATTTAAAGCTCCTTTGGTTTGGTGGACTTGATACGTGGTATTTCCCTAAATATATATATCTGGTAAAATCTCACATGTCCCAAATATCTTACGAAATTTAAAATTTCAAGAATGACACATTTTTCTAAAAATGTAAGGTTTGATGCATAATTTTTTTTCATTATTAACCTCATCCACTTTTAAACTATTACCTTGTTTTAGTACATTAATTTTGTTAGTGTAGGTGCCATAAGAGCCAACAATTAAAAGCAATGCATAAGTAATAATAACAAAATATAAAAGGCATGTTTTCGTTTCGTTAATTAATATGATAGGAAAATCATCTTAGTTGGTATGATTAGATCAACAAAACGATGTCCATGATATAGTAGGTTTACACTTTGGGTGCCATGGCTAGCGGGAAATACAACGATACTTGAACACTATATCTAAATGTCCATAGTTAACGATTGTCGGTATTGGGTGTCAATAATCAATGAGACTATTACATGGTTTGGTTGGTTCCATTTCCCCATGGAAATGAGCTATATGATATCTATGCCAAATATGTAGGCACACAATTAAGCCTTAATGTGGGTGCTAGACTAATCCGCTGTTGAAAGACCACATGATAAATTACTTAAGTGTCAATGGGGAACTCTCAATTGTGGAAGATGGTGTAACTAGTCCTTTTGTCACGACCCAAGGTCGGGCCAAGACCGGCGTACGGGGTGGGCCGTCTATGAGAACCCGGCCCATCTCGCATAAGCCTCAGAGATTATTGACTCATAATCTATAAGTCAAAATCTCCAAATTCGTCCCCGAACTCTCAGAAATTACTCCTTAATCCTCAACATGTAAAATTACAAGTTACTCCTTAATCCTCAACTTGTAAAATTACAAGTTAGTCTCTATAAATTTTAGAATTTACAAATCTATACCTTAAATTTTCTAAAATTACATTTCTAGAGCTCAAGTTTATAAAGTTACAAATCTAGCTTCAACTTTTCAGAAATTTCAAAAATGTCAAAACCTAAAGTTTCATTCTAAAAAATACAGAACTTTCGATTCGATCAACACCTAATGTTTCCAATCACCCATATTGTTCCTAAACACCTCCATAAACCTTAATCAATCATAAATTCCATCAAACAAACTCCAAATCGCTCCAAAAAACATCCAAACCGAACATAACCTTAGCCAACATAATAAATCATCAAATTTGTAGATTTAAGGATAACATGTTCCTTTAACCTCAATGAACTCTAATCTAACAACCCTTAGCATTCGTTAACTCAGAATCATTCAAAAATCTGAACCCTAGACCCATTTGGTCAAAAATAGATTTGATGGATTAATGCATGAAAGAGATGTTAAATCCAGGAAAGAGTTGTAATCTTACCTCTTAAAATGGTTATGAATGATGTACGAACCAAGCCCTAAAGTCCCAGAAGAGTTGAGAGAGTTTTGAGTGATTTGGGAGAGTAGAAAATGAGAAAATCGGGTTTGTTCAACGCTTTAAAGGCGTCTGAAACACACATCACGTACGTCAATCTATGTCTCACATACGTTACGGTACCCTGGCGTACGTGTATGGACATCTCACGTACGTTGTCGGAGCTCAGAATCAATTCTGGATGCACTAGGCTCGACCTCACGTACGTCACTGTTCATCTCACGTACGTGAATCATCATGGAAACCCATCACATGTACGTCAATCGTTGAAAATATGTATGCTGTGAAAACAGGGTCTAACGTATGTTAGCATGATTCTTACGTACGTTAGACTATCATAACGTGCGTTACCCCTATAACTGCGCACGTTAAACGCGTGGTTTCCCTTTTCTCGACTTCTATTGTTACCAAACTCGCCACGGATCATTTCCAACACTTAACAACATCCAACCTAACATGATTTCATTATAAACATCATACACCACCTACTGGTATTCCCAAAAATCCTCCATGTCATATTTGAAAACTATAAGGATCTTAATTGGAAGGTACGGGATATTACATACTTCCCCCCTCAAAAGAAATTTGTCCTCGAATTTTGAAACAATAAAATCGAATCTAGAATCAACTCTAGATTCTCAAAATCCCAGATCAAAATCTAGGCTCCCAGTCCCACACTGTAAACAGTGTATACTCAACATTTGGTCTACGAACCAGTATGCAACATGCTTACACAGAAATGCATATGAAATGCAAAGAATGCAACAAAATTTTGAACAGATATACTGACTTACAGATCAGCTGCGTCAAACAAATACGGATATCAATGTCGCATCTCCTCCTCGGCCTCCCAAGTGGCCTCCTCAATGGAATAATGTCTCCAAATCACTTTCACTGAAGCGATCTCCTTGTTCCGAAGTCTCTTGACCTGACGGTCAATGATCATGAGCAGAACCTCATCATAGGACAAATCCGGTCGAACCTCGACGGACTGTGGAGCCAAAACATGCAACGGATCTGGAACATACCTCCTCAGAAGCGAAACATGAAATACTGGGTGAGCTGAAGCAAATTGAGGCGGTAACGCCAACTCATATGCCACTGCTCCAACTCGGCCAATAATCTCAAATGGACCAATGTATCTCGGGCTCAACTTTCTCTTCTTTCCAAGTCTCATGACACCCTTCATCGGTGACACTTTAAGGAATACATGGTCACCAACCTCAAACTCCAAATGTTTACGCTTCGGATCAGCGTAACTCTTCTGACGAATGTGAGCAGTCTGGATCCTCTGTAACAAAAATGTACTCCAAACTCTTATGATCTGTGAAGATCTCAAAAGTCTCTTCGTACAGATAGTGCCTCCAAATCTTGAGTG
>CAODLS010947999.1:0-12147 GCA_948243855.1 Flueggea neowawraea | reverse complement strand
CATCTGGGGACCTTTCCTGATTGTTGCACCTGCCTCTGTATTGAATAACTGGTCTGATGAGATCAATCGTTTCTGCCCTGACTTGAAAACCGTTCCTTACTGGGGTGGCGCTTCAGAACGACAAGTAATCAGGAAAAAAATCAATCCTAAGCATCTTTATCGAAGGTAAATGACTTGTGGCAATTTTTTTTTAACTTTGTAAAGACTAAAAAAAATAGTTTGTATCAGTTTAGTTTTGATTTTTTGTTATGTACTTGTAAATTTTTGAAAATCATATAATGTGTTGAAAAAGGAATTCACACTTGTTATGACCATGAGCACTGTAATATGTATATAGCTTGTGCAATGGCCCAAGTTATTACACTGGACCACTATTGCAGCAGTGAAACATGTTTATGATGAGATTTCCTTTCCATTTTTGTGTTTAAGTCTGCTAAAATACAAGGTCAAACTTGACATGAAGTATTGTGGATATGAATGATCTGATTTCATGAATATGATAAAATCACGTTTGCTACTTGTCATGCTTTGATATGCATGGCAGTTCTTAATTATTTCTCTCTGTGCCAGGGATGCTTCATTTCACATTCTAATTACCAGCTATCAACTGCTAGTTGGTGATGAGAAGTATTTCCGCCGTGTCAAATGGCAATATATGGTATTAGATGAAGCCCAAGCTATTAAAAGTTCAACCAGGTGCTAAATCTGTTATCATGTTGCTAAGTAGTTTATGAATCTTCTTATATGTCATTTATATTGAAGAAAACTATGACAAAATGGATATCTTTTTAATGGTATATGGTTTGTTGTCACAAGCAGTAGTCATGCAGTTTCATTATAAATAATGTTAAGTTTCTGTCTGAGTTAGGATTAGTTTTGATTTTTTTTTTCAACTGGATCCATTTTACAGTATAAGATGGAAGACACTGCTCAGTTTTAATTGTCGTAACCGCTTGCTACTGACTGGTACACCAATCCAGAATAATATGGCAGAATTGTGGGCACTTCTGCATTTTATCATGCCAACACTGTTTGATAGCCATGAACAATTCAATGAGTGGTTTTCAAAAGGGTACTCATTCTAATTGCTTGAGCTTTCTTTAATTTTATTTTTTTTTAAATGAGCTGATTTTTATCAATCTTTTATTTGCTTGCAGAATTGAAAGCCATGCTGAACATGGGGGAACTCTTAATGAGCACCAGCTCAATCGATTGGTGAGTAATGTTGAGGAGTTTTAGTGCACGCAGGATTCATAAACTTTTAATAAACGTAAACTCATGTATCATTCATGTTTAATGCTTTAATATGAAACATAAGATACAATGCAAAATACAAGTTTTTGTTGAAAAGAACCAAAAAAATTGTGTTTTCAAGGGGTATAAAATTATTTTTGAGGTGTGTACTGGGCCATTCTGGCCCATGGATCATTATGGTTTTACTGTTGATGTCTTCTTCACATAAGATTTATTTTGTTTTTACTTTGTAATTCATTCTGTTTACTGGTGACATTATAGTTGTAAATCATTTTGAGCTGTAAAGTTGGCATTGTTTGTAAAGTTTTACGGTTCCTTCATCATGGTGGATTTGATTCATGTTTTTGTTTTCTACAGCATGCAATTTTGAAGCCTTTCATGCTCCGCCGAGTAAAAAAAGATGTCATCTCTGAGCTAACTAGGAAAACAGAGGTTACATTACACTGCAAATTGAGCTCTAGGCAGCAAGCTTTTTATCAAGCTATTAAGAACAAGATATCTCTTGCTGAGTTATTTGATGGAAGTCGTGGTCATCTTAACGAGAAAAAAATTATGAATTTGATGAACATTGTAATTCAGCTCAGGAAGGTGGGCTACTCATTTTTCAGTGCCTTAAATTCGTATTCATATATGTTTTTCTGAATATATATCGCGTCAATTTTTATAATCTTTGTTTGGAAAACGGAATTGATTTTTTAATTCTAATTATAGGTGTGTAACCATCCAGAGTTGTTTGAAAGGAATGAAGGAAGCACTTATTTCTATTTTGGAGAGATTCCCAATTCTCTTCTAGCCCCTCCTTTTGGAGAGCTGGAGGACATATATTATTCAGGAGGTCAGAATCCTATTACTTACAAGGTACTTGAATTTTTCTTCTAAGCTTTTACAATGCTCAAAACAGTGTAGATTGTTGGTTTTCTCAAGCTTTTACTTTTCATTATAGTTTAATTGTGGTAAATTTCTTCGCCGACGCCCACAGGTGCCAAAACTTGTCTATGAAGAGATCATCCGAAGTTCTGAAGCTTTTCGCCCAACTTCTGCTCATGGTTTATGCAGAAACTGGTTTCAGAAGCATTTTAATATATTCTCCCCAGAAAATGTCTATCGATCTACATTCACTCAGGAGAATGGTAATAACTTGCTTGTTCACAGTGGGGCATTTGGCTTTACCCGGTTGTTGGATTTATCACCAACTGAGGTTGCATTCTTGGCAACTGGTTCATTTATGGAAAAGCTATTGTTTTCTATTATGAGACTGGACCGACAATTTTTGGATGGAGTATTGGACTTACTCATGGAAGACAATGATGATATCCCTCGCCATAATTTCCTTGAGAAAGGAAAAGTAAGAGCCGTCAAACGAATGTTGCTAATGCCATCACGGTCCGACACAAATTTGCTGAGAAGAATACTGGCAACAGGCCCTCCAGATGCTCCATTTGAAGCCTTATTGAACACTCATCAGGACGGGCTATTGTCAAACATCAAACTACTACATTCAGCATATACATTCATTCCTCGAACTAGGGCACCACCGGTATGTACGGGTTCGTAAATATTTAAGCTTGTTTGCGTTTGAGGGGTAATAGATTTTAATTTACTCTCCTTGACAGGTTAATGTTCATTGCTCTGATAGAAACTTTGCTTATAAAATGCTTGAAGAACTGTATCAACCCTGGCTTAAGAGGTTGTTTGTTGGGTTTGCCCGCACATCAGAATTTAATGGACCCAAGAAGCCAGTCAGTCATCATCCTTTAATTGAAGAGATTAGCTCTGAATTATCTGTTACACAACCTGCACTTCAGTTAACATACAAAATATTTGGATCTTGTCCACCCATGCAGAGCTTCGACCCTGCAAAGCTGCTCACAGTATGATTATCTATTTCTTTTTCCTTTATTTTTCCAGGTTGAGTGTAGTAGTTTCCATTATATGGATATCTAATTTGTTTTCTTTTTTTTTTTCTTTTTCCAGGACTCCGGAAAGCTTCAAACACTTGATATACTGTTGAAACGCTTGAGAGCTGAAAATCATCGAGTTCTACTGTTTGCACAGATGACAAAAATGCTGAACATTCTTGAGGTATGATTTTCATTTTACTTGTGACAAGTCATAATTATGGTACTTGGACCAAAATAATTGGGTTGAAATTTGCAAAAGGTGTCTAGATCCTTAATTGGGCAAAGATTGATATAGATAGGGAAAAGGAAGAGTGCATGATCATATTTGAGTTGCTGGTGAAAGTTGTTTTACATTTACTTGGGAATTGGTTTAATTTTAAACCTGATGTTCAATATGCAAGTGTATCGAATTTGATTATTGAGGTTCATTTTAACAATAAGGCTGGCTTTCTACACCGAACCATTTGTCCACACTTTGAGTCAGACTAGTAACTCATCATATTTTTATGAAAAAGTAGTTCTTTTAACATTTGTTCGTTCACATCGTCTTAGGGGAGCTGAGGAGGTGTCTCATGATTATGATAAGAACAGTGGGAATAAACTTGTGATGTAATCAATTTGAGGGTCTATTGCCTTAGTCTTTTCATCACTTCATGATTTGTGACAATTTGTCTATGACTGGAATATTATTGTTTTGTCTTTAGCACCACCGTTAGCTTATTAATGCATTGAACTTTGTTGATACCATGTGCATTCAATTTCCTTCTCACTGCACACTAAACATCCACGTCATTTTGAATTCAATCTTAGTTTTTAGTTTTTCTTCTTTTATTCTATTTCTAGTAGATTTTGCACTGACGTGTGTAACTGTAGGATTACATGAATTATAGAAAATATAGATATCTTAGACTCGATGGGTCCTCCACCATTTCAGATCGCCGAGACATGGTCAGAGACTTCCAGCATAGGTATGGTTTTATAGTGATTTGATGTTTGTTCTGAAGACCTTTTCTTAAATTTAGTCCTTTTCATTCTTGCTATTCAGTTTCCTTTGTATTTATTCATTCTGAAATTGACGTGAGTTCTCTTTTTTATTGTAGGAGTGATATTTTTGTATTCTTGCTAAGTACAAGAGCTGGTGGATTGGGTATTAATTTGACGGCTGCTGACACTGTAATTTTTTATGAAAGTGATTGGAATCCAACCTTGGATTTACAGGCAATGGATAGGGCTCACCGTTTGGGTCAGACGAAGGATGTTAGTACCCTCATCATTATCATCATATCTTTTCATTTGCATAACTGAAGTTTTTTGTTGCCTGCTTTTCAAGTTGCATTTCCCCAATCAAATGATGCTTTGCGTTGTATTTGAGCTTGTCATAGGCTGAATATATAGCTGTTTCTTGGTTTAATTAAATATTCTGAGATTTCGTCCAATGATCTTAGTTGTTATAAGCTAAAGCAATATATCCATTGTGTAGGTGACTGTGTATCGACTCATTTGTAAAGAAACAGTTGAAGAGAAGATTTTGCTGAGAGCAAGTCAGAAAAGTGCAGTTCAGGAACTTGTTATGACAGGTGGTCATGTTCAGGGCGAGCTCTTGGCTCCTGAGGATGTTGTCTCTCTGCTTCTTGATGATGCCCAGTTGGAGCAAAAGTTGCAAGAAACTCCCTTGCAGGTAAGTTAGAATCATTTTTCATGAGAACTAGGAGGAAACTTACATTACTTGTGGACTTGTGGTGGAATTTTGATGATCTTTCATCATCATTTCTTTCCCCAGGCCAAAGATAGACCGAAAAGAAAAGCAACAAAGGGAATACGGATAGATGATGAAGGTGATGCAACTTTTGAAGAGTTGGTAGAAAATGGAGCGCAGAATGAGCCCTCACAGGAAGCAGGGATAGGAAAATCGAGCAGCAAAAAGGTACTTGGTGAATTTGCAATCACTAGTCAAACTCATAGCGTCCAATCATTAGCCATTCTAAAAAAATCTTATTGCAGAGGATATAGATGAATGAAAGAAGTCTTAATGTCATTATATCATAGCACTCTGTAGGTTAACTGACATTAATAAAAATATATGTTGATTTCCTGGAGCAAAGCGTGAGCTGCATGGTGTATTTTCTGTTTATAGTTTGTAATTCTTTTTTGCTGTAGTGCTACCTGAATCACTCGAAACAGTTTAACTCAATCTTGATTTGTTGGTGACTAACAAAGTTAGATTGTATAATATATTTGACTTTCTTTGCATTATAATAATATGATGCAGAGGAAAGCTGCTACGGACAAGCAGACTCCACCAAAATTGAGGAATCAAAAGACAAACGGAACGAACTCCACATCAACAGCCTACGAGTTGAACGATGCTTTGGCAAGTACTGACCCGCAGTCTCAGAGACCGAAGCGGTTAAAGAGGCCGACAAAATCCATCAATGAAAACCTTGAACCTGCATTTACTGCTGCTCCCATGCATGACTCAATGCAGAACCAACACAATGAATTTGCTTCTACACCTGCAAACTAACATTTTGGAGCAAAGATGACTGAATCTTTCGATTGACCTGCAGTTCTGAGTTTGGTTGCTGGGCTGCTAAGCTTCGAGTTTCCACTTCTGGCGTCCTGATTTTGAAGGATGCTGCAGGAACGCGACCAGAAGCAAGGAAGTTAGCTGTACAGTACATGTACAGATATTGTATTTTTCTGGAATCTATATAGGGCAACTGCTGATTACTTGAAAAATCCAGAAATGTGTAGGCAGGGTTAAGTCTATTGTACTCTTTTCCAGGTCTTGTAAACCTTTCTGCTCACAATCAGAATCTGGCCAGCATAGGTTAGGGAACCTGGCCTGGAAAAAGAAGATGAGCCCCCATTTTTATGCCTCGTTTTGCTGTCATATCTAATGTCTACTAGTGACTATTATGTGAGCTTGTAAACATCAATAAATAACATGTATTCACTGTACACGAAATTCAATGCTTAATGTCTACCCACAGCAATTTTGATTACTCTACTCTCTCGTGCTTTTCTTCTTTATATTGCATTTTTTGTCTTTTCGGCTAGTTTGCAAGTCTTTTTTTGGCTCAAATAGAAGCTCTTGTTCGAGTTAACTGCGTTGTTCTAAGTGAACAGCAGGCGCAAATTTGTGAATCACATAAAAATTGTTCCATGAAATTTCACTGGAAAGTAGTAGAAACATCCACATCCAGTTAATAGAGTTAACAGGTAAACGGTAGCTCCTGGTTAATAATATGCATAAATTAGTCAACAAGGCAAATAGTTTTAATTTTACAAAACTGGAAAAAAGAGAGGGATGCATTTTATAGTACTTAAATTCCAATAAACCTCGCAACATTTGTAGTCTTTCCAGTCATTTACTTATTTAAGACCACAACATCAGGCAAAACGCAAATGCGGAATGGACAAAGGAATTACAGGGTAAGAGCTTGAGCATGGTGGCGGATATGATCGTCGATGAACGTGGAGACGAAGAAGTAGGAGTGATCATATCCCGGTTGCAGACGCAATAAAAGCGGCACGTTAGCATTCCGACAAGCCTCCTGAAACTTCTGCGGCAGCAGCTGATCGTGCAAAAATTTGTCGTCCTCACCCTGTCCAAATATAGCAGTAGATTTTATGAGAGACGAAAGCACACATTTAAAGGACACAGGATAGAAATTACGCGAGTCAAGAAAATTTATCTTCATTATTATCTGGCTTCACAAGATCATTTTGGAACGTACCAGTTCTTCATTTTAAAAATGCATAGTTCCGTTATTCAAAGAAACAATATTAACAGTTAAAAAAAAAAAAAGAAACAATGTTAATCTTTTTGTATCATTTAGAGTATGCTAAAAGTTTAATTCTCTCAGAATCCCTCAAATGTCCAAACCTTAAATGTTCTCAGTTCGTTTACCAACAATAAACAGTAACACTATAAGAATTAGTCAACTAGCAATGGAATACTGTTGTTTTACTAATAATCTAAAGCTTAGATGGAATGACTTTCAGGCATTTCGAGTAGAATTATATTTTGAGTCGGATAAAACTCAAATGAGAAAAGATGCAATTTTTACCTGGTCAATTAGCATGGTAGCACATACATCATGGTACTTTGCAACTAATGCAGTAGCGTCGTACTCCTACATTTGCAATCTCGATCATTAAATTCAAAGCAACCAATATGCGAAAATTAAGATGTGAGTTTTTGTGGCATTTCGAGCCTACCTCCCAATCAGCTTTGTTAGCACCAAGATAATTTGTGAATGCCTTCTGGCCCCAGGGACAGTTCATAGGATTGACAATTGGTGCAAAAGCGGATACAGACTGCAAAACAGGCAAAAGTTGAAAAGCTTATTCATTTGTGTAAGAGGGTACAGACCAAAAAACACCAATTGTTATTCAAAAAATGAAAAACAGGCAAACATATTTTAAGCAGATATAGACCGAAAAAAATATATTCATTGACAATTACAAAGCAAGGGGAAATTTAGAAACGAAAAGTCCAAACTCAAAAGGTAAATCAAAGCCATAACATGTCAAGATTTTCTCAAGTGATTGCATATTATGACCACTTACCTTATATTTGTTAAGGTTTTTCAGGTATACTGTTAATCACCATGACCACCCATTGAATGACCAGATATAGATGCCCTTGATGTATCAAGCTGGGAAAAGTTCTCGCTTAGAAGTTTTGGCAGTTCCTTAACAACATATTCATACATACGCCAGTTCTTCCACTTTTCTTGTGTGGCATTAAGATAAAATCCAGCACCTAATACAGCAGAATTAGTAATTAGTTAAAAACTTGTGCTTTTAGTTGCAGAAATTCCATGGATTATTCCAAAACGTATTATTCTATTTTTTCCATGGAAGCCAGTATGCTAGTAGTCTTGCAAAGTGTGCAATGTTGTAAAAAGAAAAGTAAAATTTCATAACACAATTCAAAAATGAGCTTTACTGCACAATGAATTTTTCGAGAAAAATGAAAAAAAAAAGCTGCTGCTCTTACAAAAAAATAAAGACATAGCTTAGTTCCCTATGATAGTACAGATCATCACAGAAAAGCCGAGCCGCACTCTTCTATACTGTCAAATTGTTCTCTCCTTTCCTCAGAATAACATGTAAAGCTTATTCATAAGAGTTTAATGCTTTTCATATCACAGTTTTTTCTCCTTTCGTCTACCGATCAAAAATATCTTAAGAAATCTGATGTATAATCAGCTTGATTATATTACTATAATTATCTTAGATCTCATTTAGAACAGTCACAAATTCATCTGTACTTGCAAATGAAACTTGATCAAAATGAAATTAAAACCATCCCTCATACAACTTGAAGACATTAAAAAACATCTTTACAGATGGTCGTAATCTTACAAATTAGTATGGCATTTGGTTGTACATATACATCCCATTAAGAATTCTTCCATGTAGTTCCAAATCAACAGAAAATCAGTCTAGAAAAGGTCTAACAATGTGTCAATGACAAACTGTCACCTAAAATATGAACAAGTCAAGCAAAATCAGATATAGTATTACATTTTTCAATCACTGTCACAAGTGTTTAGAGGTTAAAATGATTTTTTCCCCACCAAAATGATAAACAAGCTATTGCAAACACAAAACGCCACATAAGAATGATCAAAGATACTTTGCCAATATAGAAGTTTGGGATGGTAAACCACTCAACAGATCTCAACATTGTAGAAACAGTGATTAAAAATTAAAAAATCTGATGACGATTTACTTTGGTTTTACATGCCATGATGGATCATAATTATTAAGCAGGCTAAGGTTCCGACGCTGCATACCTACACCAAAGTCCCAACTGTCCGCCTCTCCTTCCACATTCAGGCCTCCTGCAATAGAAAGAAAGACATCATATAGTCAGGACAAAGGACCCTACATTACAACCAAAACAATAGTAACTTTCAGATTTCAAATTCATAAGATGCAACCTAACAATAAAATACCAATATAAAAAGAGAGTTATTAAAGCTCCCTAAAGAGAAAAAAAATCAATTTCCAATTCACTCACCAAATACCACTCAAAACTATTTTTATTCCATAAGTGCAATCACTTCCTTTCGTTTGCACACATGAATGATGACAAGTAAGTTGTCAACTTTTGAACAAAAATAGAAAATTAAATTAATTGTTAAAACACAACAAGTTACAGATATTGAAAAGCACAAACAAAAAAATGCAATCGACAAAATAGTCAATGCTAATAAATAACCAGAAAAAAGAGTCATCATGCCGGCACCAAGCTTGTTTAGTATTTTCGAATCTGTAAGAAGACTGGAAAATGTCATTAATAGCTAAACAAAGCAATTCTAAAAAATCTGTACAGGAGGAGAGTTTTTTGGTTGTTTTTCGTTGTATAAGACCTTTTTTTTGGCAATAAAAAATTTGACCAAAAAAAAAAAGCAATTCTAAAAGGGGTTAGAATCTCACTAGGAGAAGTATCAGGAGCAATCAGAGCAACACCCTCAGCAGAGGCAGCACGTTGAGCACCGGACTTAATTATAAAATTCTCATCAGTACAAGTAAGACCAGATAGCCAATAAAGCACCTAACCAACAACCAAAGCAACAAACTTTAGAGCCCATCGTCAATTACACACACAATCAAACATAAACCAACAATCTTTCTCAAGCAAAATATCACATTGCAAAACCCAAATAGCAAATAAGAGTAAAGATTGCATCCTTGATTCAAAACAAATGAAAAAGAGAAGTGGGTTTGGAAGGACTTAGAGGGAATTTGTAGGAAGATGAAGGAGAAAGAGGGAAATAGACGTGGAAGGTCATGGAACAGCCGAGTGTAGGACTGAAATGTTTGTATCTTTTGTTGTACCCTCCGAACATTTTTGAACTGCTAATCTCTGTTGGCATCGTATCCATCTCTGTAACTGCGATTAGAGCTTACTGGTATTGTGGAGAGGTCAGTGACTGGAATTTATAGGGGTTTTGTTTTGTTGATTATTATTGTGTTGTTTTGTCTGTATTCAAGTTTTTCTATTGGTTTTTCCCCTTGGTTTTTGGTTTCCAATCAAGCATTTGTTAAATTGGGAGGAGCGTTCAACATATAGTTGAAATATTTTTTAGATTAAGATATTAGTTTTATTAGGATAATCTGGGAAGTATGTGTGCTTCTTTCAATTTATTTGTTAAAATACTTTAGTAATATAAACATAAGTGTTTTAGTAAAATAAACTTAAAAGATGGATATAAATTTATGAAATTATTTTTATAAGAACAATTTAGTATTTTTCTTTATTTTGAACAATCAAGGAATACATATCTTAAAAATTCAAGATAAGAAAAATATCATAATTATTTATTTTTTATTTTAATGGGTCTAGTCTTTTAATAACACTCATAGATGATGACTGTAAAAAGTTTATAGCCGTTGGAGGTAATGCATAAAATAATATTGCACTTTAATTTAAGCTACTAATGATAATTGTACTGCTGTTAAAAGTTCTACCAATACTTCTAACTTCAGTTTTCTTAATTTTGCCACAACAGTTGCACTCTCATTAGACATTTGGCAACGGAGATTTATTGTTAGAATTTTTTAGATTTTCAACTTTTAACCTGCACTAAATTCAGAGTTTATTAATTGACATATCATTAAATAGGAACTTATTATCAACAAAAAATAAGTCCAAACTAATTTTCTTTTAATTAATTAATTTTCGTCCAAACTAATTTTCTTCTAATTAATTAATTTTCGAGAATATTTTGCATTTTTCACTTAGTTTTATAGTTATCAAAATCGACGTATAAAACCTAAGTGCTAACACATATAAATGCAATAAACATGAAGTATCAATAAACTTCAAATTCATACTCCACACTTTAAGAAACACACCAAGATTATGAATCATTCAAATTCAATTAACCAACGTATTTTTATATCATATATGCAATCAAATCTATTTCATTTAATTATTGTTTATCATTATCAAAACATATTAAAATAATATATGAGGTAAACAGTTGGAAAGATTAGAAAGTTTTCTATTCTAACCTTTCCAAGGTGAACAAACCCTATCACTTGTATTTAAAAAAAAAAAATACACTTTTTATTTTTTTTTCGAATTATTTATGAACTATTAAATTCTAATTTATTACTAATGATGTGTGAACCATCAAATTCCAATTTATTACTACCCATAAACATTGCTCAATCTTAGAAAAATGTTTTTTATACAAAATCGTTGATGTCTAATATTAAGTGGTGGTTCATTATTTATAAAAAGAATTTGTTTATTATTATCCAAATATGTGATATTTCAGTTCACTAGGAAGTGTGAAAAATTTTAAATACGAGTAACTTAATGTATCGAATTTTTGTCGTTGATAAATGTCACGACCCATTCCCGGGACCATGACCGGCGTACGAGGTGAACCGTTTATGGGAGCCTGACCCATCTCGCACAAGCCTCCATAGTACAAAATTTTTACCCAAATATCGTATTTAAAGAAATATGAAAAACAAATAAAAGTATAATATTTGTTTATTAAAAACAAAAATATATAATATTAAGTGCGAAAATTATTTCAAATTAAAACATTTGAAATGTCAGAAACAATAACAGAAACATAACACATCACATAGGAATCCGGTGTGGAGCATCTAACAATTCATATAAATGGGCTCGGTCAAAAGGGCACTGAACACAACATCAAAATCCCTCACTGAGCATCAAAAGTCAATAAACATAATCCCTAGAGTCACCTGCAAGATGATAATAACAGGGACAAATCAAACAAAGAAAAAGGGTCAAACCCTGTGAGTGAGGGACAACACTCCAAATCGTCTCATACGTGCATCACAAAGACTGGTTTGAAAACCATTTGAAAACTAACACATGCGGTATACAACATGTATATATATGTATACACTATATACATAGTATGATTTCCATGAAAACATTTCGAAATTGTTTGCAACCAAAGCAAACAGTATGCACGAAATCCTT
>CAODLS010947924.1:0-12586 GCA_948243855.1 Flueggea neowawraea | reverse complement strand
ATGGCCCGATTCTGGGCTAAGTTCTTGGACGACAAGGTAAACATAATATATTCATGATCATGTGCAATATTTGGTTGATGATGAATTTTTTTCTAGTTCAAGTAAGATTAAGAAATTATGCCAAGTTTAATACATTCTTATAACATAACTGGAGTAGTTTTTGTAGTTTTGGCATGCAATGATTCTACTCAACTTTAGAGATTAAAATATTAACAATTTCTTTTCATCTAACACTTATAATTATTTAATTACTAAACTAACATTTAATGATATTAAAAAAGACGTAAATCGACATATGGCTATTTTACCACCATGTTTCATGGTAATGCCCAATACAACTTTAAAAGGAAGAGTATGTATAGATATTTTCTTGAAAGATTTGGTCAATTTCTACACAAAGAATATAATTCATTTTCTTTCAGTGCATTAAACTTCTTTTTATTACTTCTTGTTATCATATATAGCCAACCAACTAAGTTTTCTTCCATACTATAACAACAATATACTTCAGTTTCTAAATTTTGGTCTCTAATTTGCTTTCACTTATTAGTGTCTTCCATCAATTTGGAAAATCATCTGGACCAAAGAGAGCGAATGGGAGAGTGCAATGGAAGAGGCACGCAATAATCTGACAATAATCGAAAGCGAGCTGAAAGATAAAAAGTTCTTCGGAGGAGAGACAATTGGAGTAGTAGACATAGTTGCTAACTTCATAGGTTTTTGGCTTAAAGTCATAGAAGAAGCTGCAGGGTTTGAGTTGGTAACAGAAGAAAATTTTCCCAAGTTGTCCAAATGGATGGATGAGTTTGTGAGCTTCGGAGTCATCAAGGAAAATCTTCCTCCAAGAGACAAATTGCGGGCTGCTTTCCAGGCTCGAGTTCATGCCCCTTCTTGGAAGTATTAGGTTTAAATGTTTCTGAGTCATTTCACCACGAATGATGTTTGTTTTTTGTTGCATGTCATCTTTGAATTGATTTGCATGTTGGCTGTAATAATAACTCCACACATTGTACCCTACCGAAAGATGTGTGTGTGTGTGTGTTTTGTTGTTGTTGGTAATTTGGGAGTTGTTGTGATCTCTTTATCTTCATCGCATTTTGTTTTATACTTTTGCTGTCTACCTAAATTTATGTTAATGCGTAGAATTATAAGACACAAGTATTTGCTTAAGAATAATGATAAATCAGGGCGAATATTATGTTTTCTTAAAGCAGTATTACATCATAAAGAGTAATACGTTGATGGACATATTTAAAACGCCCAAACCCAAAATTTCAAATGAAATTTTGGCAAACTTGGTTGACATAAAAGGGAGAAGGAAATTACTTGGCTACTCGCTCAATTAAATTTGCCAAATAGAACGAATTACAAAAATGTTTTTACCAGAGAACAAAAACATTTCTTCTGTGCGTAATTTTAGTTCGTCCAGCTAGAAAATACGACTATATATTATGTTAAGGAAATTACATGGTTTAGCCGCATTAATTTGCAAAATTTTCCCGTACGAATGGAGTATGTTTATTATAGATTCATTTTTTCATAATTACTGATTGACGATGCGACTTTTTTTATTCAAAGTTTCTTTTATTTTAAATACATGGCGTCTGTTCTCGTTATTTTTCTCCACTTTTTAATCTAAACGACGTCGTATTGTGGTTAATATGTTGTTGATTTTCTATTAATTTGTTGTTGATTGTTATTATTGATTTTATGTTAATTTGTTATTAGTTTGTTGTTGCTTTGTTGTTTAATTGTTGTTGTTTTGTTACGGAACAGATATACAATGAACTCATACTAAACAAATTCTAAACAAATATAAAATGAACAGAAACAAAACAAATTCTAAATAAGTTTTAAATAAACTTAAATTTCTTGTTGGCTCCGTAAATTTATATTTTATAAAGTTAAGACGCGCAACTTTAATTTTAAAATTCTGTTTAAAATATTGAAAGTAGACAAACTGAATCTATAATTCATGAATTTAGGTCACGTGTACATGTATTTGGTCTTATTTGGTTTGGTTCGAACTTGGGCTTGTGATCCTTGTTTGAACCGCCATGATGGGTAGGTTTTCTTTGAATTCGATTTGGGCTTCGAATCTTCTTTCTAACTCCAGCCTATGAAACACTTTTGGGTTTTGCTTCACTGCTATAAACAAGCCATACCTATAGTTGACAAAATTTTGTGCTAATTACACAATATGATTTGTTTAATCTACAATTTTTTAATTTTAACATCTTAAATTTCACAATTATATGAATAACACATTTTAAAATTTAATATTAAAAATGTCACCTCTCAAACTCAACTTTAAAAATGCCACAGTAATTTTCATATAAATTTTAATTTTTCGTTTTATTTTTCAATTTTTTCTCTCTCTTTAGTTTCTCTCTCTTCTTTCCTCTCCCTCTTTATCTCCCTCTCTTCTCCTCTCAAATCCTAGCTACCCTTCCCCTCCTCTCTTATCTCCTTCGACTGCCTCTCTCAAACCCTGCCACCTTTTTTTCTCTCAAACCCAAGCCGCCCTTCTTCTTATCTCTCTCTCTCTCTCTCTCTTTGATCTTGTCAGCTGTCACTCCTCGTCGTCACTTCTCGCTTGCAGAGGAAAGAGGTTGCTGATAGAGATCTAGTGAGTTTGTCTTCTGTTGAAGGCGACATCGACAACGTTCAGCAGCTAGTAGAGCAGCTTGAGGTAGTGACTAGAGTTAAAACTCTAGATGCTGCCTTTGTTTTTTTTATGTTAAATTGTTGTTTGGTCCCTCCTTTTTTAAAAAATTATTTAGAATGACTTAATCGTATGTTCTGTTTTGTTATTGGAATTAAGTCGCCTGTGTTCTGTTGTTTTTTATGAACATTGCTGTTTTTTAGTGTATTTTTATTTTTCATGAACTTGTATATATCATTGTAAACCGTTGTGAAATATTGTGAACATTGTTTAAAAAAATCATTTTAACATTTTGTTTAAAAAAACATTTTTTTGTTCACAATGGTTCAAAATGATTCACAACTATGTACAATATAATGTACACTATTTTGTGAACCATTATGAACGCTAAAATTGGCCCTGAAAAAATATTTTTTTGAGGAAAAGTTCTTTCAAAATTTCTAAAATAATAATTAAAAATTTATTTAGACTTTTCAAAAAATATGAATTGTGTGAACCATTCTGAACCGTTTAAAATATGAATTGTATAAATCAAAAAAATACCACGTGAACTATTGTGAACCAAAAAAACTTTGCTAAATTCATTGAAATTTTTTAACAAAATAATTAAAAAAATTATTTAGACTTTTTTTGAAAATATGAACAGTATACTCAATTGTGAACCATTGTAAACTTTGTGAAATTAAAAAATGCAATCTAGGTTGAAAATATTTTCTAAGAAAAAAAATTCAATTTCTAGTGAGTTTTCCAAAAAGATTGCATTTTTAATATGTGATAACTTAAACTGACATTTTTAATACTTGAAAATATGACATGTTATTTTTAATAAGTGAATTTTTTTGGGTTATAAACATGTAATTTTCCCCAACATTTTCATGTTATTCACGGCATCAATTCACATTTTCCAGCTTTATCGTTCGATTAATTGAATTTTCAGCTGCAATGTCACCAAGTTCTAAGACAGAATTAATTGCAAATTTCAGAAGTTGGCTTATAGGAGTAATTTTTTTTCTCATCCTTTTTGTGCAACTAAAATTGAGAAATTCCTACCATTTTTCATAGTTTCTGATCGTCTCAGATACTGGACTACTCCCCGATAGCTCGTCTTGGGATGTCCTTCGCATAAACAACCCACTATTTCCTCGTTAGAAAAAAAAAACGAACCACTATTTGTTCTTGACTTTTTACGTACCTATCCCAAAAAAAAAAAAAAAGTGAACGCTTTATAAGGTCTCAAATGAGTCAACAAAATGACCTCCTTTTCCAATTTAATTTGTTTTTTGATTACCAAACATAAAAAAAAAATTTTCCTAATAGACTTTCTCCCCAAGCAAATAGAAACTGAGTGAACCAATAAAAATATAAAGATAATGTGACAGACGACATTAACGCTAACGGAGGAGTTGCTGCATAAGAGACTCCAGTCCCTACCGAAATAACGAACAGAGAGCGGAAAATAAAAACAAGTCAGTACATAATAGACACAAATGAGCATAAAACACGTGAAGTATTAATTTATTCCACGATGGGGCCAAACACGCCATAACCAAATCCATTGTTTTTCATGATTCCAGATAGAAAGAGGAATCACACAGAGAAGAGCAGCATGTGCCCATCATCATCCATCCCTAAAACAACTCAAATCTGAAAATACCGGTGCCCGATTAAACAAATACATCATTTCGATCCCTGCCCTTTTTTCCTTTTTTCAGAATAAAACCACCACAACCTGAAACCGCGTCGCTTTCAGAGTTTCAGTGCTTAGGTTCCTTCACAATGGTGACAGGGCAAGGAGCATGGGTCATCACATAGTTGCTCACACTCCCCAACAGAATCCTGTTCCCATATTCAATGTTACCAATCAAGACTTGATGTTACCGAATCAAAACTTTGCTGAAATCAACGAATTTAATTTAAGATTTCAGAGGTTTATTGTTCAGAAAATTTGATAAAATACCTTTGCACAGTGCCAAGTCCTCTGCTTCCCATGACCAAAGAATCAAGTTTCAGATCTTCAATTGCATCCAGCAACTTTTCTCTAGCATCCCCTCCCCAGTAAATTTTTGTTACAACCTTAACCTGAACCCCCGCATTTACAACCCACAAATTAATCTAATTAATCAAAACCCAAAAAAGAAAAGTAACGGAAAGAAAAAGAGATCAAACCTCCTTTTGCCGAGAAATGGTGTCAAGCATATCAAGAACTTCCATATCTGTCTGAACATCGTACGTTTTCATGATCTCAGGCTGTCTAAACTCAGCCAAAGGAATAAGAGCTGCAAACGATGACCACGCACATCAAGATCATCATTACAGATCACTATAATCAATCAAGAACCGATCTTTTTCTAAAAACTGATCATTTTACCGGGAAATTAATGAAAAGATGTATACTTACGAGAACCGGAAGTGGCCCAAAGCTTGTTGCGAGACTCTTTGAGAGTGTTAGGGTTGATGTGGATGATGTAAAGAGTGTCACCTCTATCAGCCAAGTTATCAATAGCCCATTTCAGAGCGTACTTGCTGCTCTTTGAGAAGTCCATGGCCACCCCTATCTTTCTATCTCCTGGCATTTTTTTTGGTGTCCTTCTTCTTCTTCTTCAGAAGTACAAGAATCTACGTATGTTTATGCCTTGTTTGGAAGTTTCCGTTTTTATTCTCAGAGGAAGCAAATTGGTGCGTTTCACCGAGTTCTCTTCCGGGAGGTAGAAGAGATTAGAACTTGGATTGCTTTATATGGGAAGGAGGAATAAAGGAGACCCCGAAAATAAAAATGTCACGTCTAGAGCTTACTGAAGTCGCATATAGGCCGTCCATCTGTGATTTTGTAACGGTTGATTCCTGGTTTGGCTACCTCGATTTGGTCGCTTCTTCGCTTGTCATATGAGATTTATTTAAAAAGAAGGGAACAACAAAAGTGCATACTCCCTCGCTCCTATAAAAATAAATTACATTTATTTATTTATTTTAATATATAAATTTATTTTTTTTACTATTAATTGTTATCACAATTTATTATATTATTTTTATTTAAATATATAATAAATTATATTATTAATTATTAATAGATAATTATAAAAATATATTTAAAAAATTATATTAAAATTATTAACTTAATTAATTTTTTTATTTATATAAAAAAATATTGTGATTTATTTTTATAGAATGAAATAGTACTTTTTTTTAGTATATTTATTGGTGATAAATTGTAAAGATAATTAAAAAAGACAGATTGTATGATTAGAAACAAAGTTTAGCTTATCTTTCTAAAATACAATATTTTTAGACATATTAAATATACAATCCACAAAGTAATGTAACCTACTTTTATATATATATATATATAAACTTGTAGTTTATTGGTTTTAACAAAAATTGAACATTAACAGGTTGCAACGTATGATAGAAAATAATGAGTTCAACCTATTTTTTCAAAAATTCAATATTTTTTGAACATATTAGGTATACAAAAGCAATTCCAAAGAAATACAACGCAACAAAAGGAGTTAAGCAGACCTTCGTCTTTCTAATTTGAGTGTCTACTTTGTCCTTTTTTTTTTGTAGTAAAAACGTAAAAGAAATATAACACCATCTGGATTTATCCTTTTTATATATTAATTTTTAATTTCTATGTCATGAGAAAACATAATATTTTTGAACCAAATAATCAATTGCATCTCAGAAATAATAGGGATGGAGGGGCCAAAATTATGCAGATAGGAAGTTCTTGGAAGCTTCCTTTGTCACTTGTCTGACATTTATATGCGGTGGCGAAAATGGATAATTTGATTTTGATAATACTGACGATAATTTGACGCCATCGTTGGCAATGGCAGAGGTTGTTCGGCGAATCTTTAGGCATGCAGCGTATCTCAATTGCTTTGTTTCATTTTCTACCTATTTTATTTTAAAGTCGACATTATTTTGTCAAATTCTGACTTGGCTATTTATCGTTGTCAATTGAGATAATTATATTGTGGTGCAACCAAAAATAGAAGATAATTAGGTATGGTGCAACAAATCAATGCAAAGCATGTTCCAATTCGCATTGTATGACTACGTTGATTAGGACCGGCTTATCTTCTGTCAATTCCATCATAAAATCAATGCACAGTATGGTTTTCATTTTGACGATATTAATATTAATGTAAGAGTTTTGTTTTTTCTGGAATAAAATGGTCCAATGAGGCAACGGTGTGAAACACCATGTCTCAAAAGAATGGTTTTTCCATTTCCATACATGTGGTTGGATCCAACCGAAAGTGATAAATTCAAGCCAGAAAGTCAATTTATGAAAAAAAAAATGGTGGATCTGTCTATTCATCTTGACCAACGTATGGATTTCTTAACGTAGTAAGCCAAGAAAACAATAATTTGAGTATTAGATTGAATAAACCCATTACATTTGATTCAAATACTGAATATCCAAACACTCTCAAGTCTCGCCCCATCTTTTGCAAGTCTTTGAGCACATGGTGTGGGAGTGGGACGTTTGGATGTCAGCTTGCGGAAACAAACGAGAAAGCCTTGAAAGAAACTTGTTTGATATGGACCTGCCCATCAGAGCAAATTGTATGGTAAGGAGCTGTAGAGAATGGTATTCATGTGAGAGCACCCGTGTTGTTAATAGGCTCTCTTTACAGCCCAAAAGTCATCAATCATCACCAAACTTGTCCTATGGAGAGAGCCTTTGTTCTTAAGGGCTTTCTTCACATCCCAAATATCTATAAGTATCTATATATCTATATATTAATATAAAATAAAATATATAAATTAAAAAATTGACATATAGCATATATTAACTAAAAATTTGATATATGACACTTCATTATTTAAAATATTGTCATTATTATTTTAATTATTACCATATAAATTGATTAAATCCTAAAAATTTTTAATATAAACAAATTTATTATATTTATAAAAATTAGAATTTATAAATAAACTATTTGTTAAAAATTTATAAATTAAATTTTATATTTTTTATATAATGGAAAGCAATCATCAATTCAAATAATTTATATAATCAAAAAATAATATTTATATATTTTTAACTATTATATAATTTCAAAATAAAAAAGAAAAACAACAAAAAATTATTAATTTTATAACAAAACATTAAAATGGCCCAAAAAATATCAATAAATCGTTTGATCCATTAAAAAAATTCACAAAAATAAATGAAGAAAGCAACAATAAAGAGAACAAAAAACATTATGAAGTTAATCTAAAAATTCTATAAGCATATGAAAATATTTTGGTGCCTCTAAATAAGCTAAATGTCAATTACAATAAAAACACATTTTTTAAATTATAATTTATATAAATAACACAAAAAAATGTGTTCATATTAAAGATTTATAACAATTAATTGGCGTATAAGATAATAAATAAAATAACAATAACAAAAATTTTAGCTATAAAAATAATTCAACTTTTTTAGAACAAAATTCCATTACAATCACATATTTAGGCCACAAAGATTTGACTAAGTAAACTAAATTATTAAAAAATAAATAAAAACTCTGATTATAAACCTTGATGTGAAATATAGCTTGAATCAAATAGGTAAAAATGTGCAAAAGGGTCAAGTTAGATGATTTTTATTTTATAAAATTGATAAATTGTTATATTCCTATAGTTATGAAGATTAATTATCAAAAAGAAATGCATTTTTTAAAATGAGTATTATGAAGTAATAAATTCACAATCAAATTGATTGTCTCAGTAAAATGTGTTTTGTTTACTAAAATTGTTAAAAATTTGACTAGAAATGAATGTATTATTTTAGTTTGTAGAATATTAATTGTTTGATTTGTTGATATGTTTAAATAATTATTTTTTTCACAATTTGAAATTTTATTGATTATGTAATAAATAATTAATTTATTTAATAAACCTTTCTACCATTTTTTTGAGATGTTTAAAGTTTTTGAGCATATTGTAAATCCCCCTACTCTCTAAAAAAATTATTATTAAAAAACCAAAAAATACATAAAAGATAAAAATGACAAATTTTCATGGGAAAAATACATTAAACTATTTTCTGTCATATCAATCTTTATCTTCCTTAACCTATTTTTTATCATGGTCAAATGCATGCGGTGATTTTGAGGTCAAAATAGCTGAGTGGAAGACTATCATCTGTGATAAGGAAGATAATTCATGCAATTCTACAAATAATGTTGTATATAAAAATGTTTTCTAAAACATATAGTCACAATATGAAAAATGAACTAAACTTCAAAAATATTTTTATTTCAATTAATAAAAGCATTTAGTTGCTTAAAAGTTTCCGCTACATCGCGCGGGAGTCGTTCTAGTTTTCTACTAATTATTGTTGTTGGGTCTTGGCAATTCATCATAAGAAGTTGAAATTAGTATGGCTTTGTTTGGTGTTACCGTTTGAGAAATTGCTATTTACAAGCAATGATTGATAAATAGTATTGTATAAAAGTGTTTTTATAAGTGAAAAAAATTGTTTAGTTATAAGCGTGGTGGATGGTTTTTAATTCTTTGCGTTGAACAAAAAACAACAAACTTAGCTTTTCTGAAACTTCGTTTTGAGGGCATATTGCGATTGTCCATTATAGTTTTGTATTTATTACCAAACACTTAAAAACTGTGATTGATATCAAAATACAATTTTACAATCTCAGTTCAATCTCAACCTCAATGCTAAACAGACACTAATTCAAATTAAGAACGATTGAATCTTATATCGATTAAGTGTGTGAGGATTTGAAAATAGTTTTGCATTAATTATTCCAAAGATGTATAATTTATGTTAAAATAAAAATATTGAAATAAATTAGTGAGAAAATATTTCGAATTAGAAATTGTTGGAAATCTTGAACGGGTTCGATTCATATTCTTCACATGGATGGGAGAGTAATTTCACGTTGGCTTTGTTATGTGGGAGGCTTGGTCTAAAGTCTCTTGGCCTTCGCAATTAGACTCTTTTCACTTTTAGTTTATAATTCTTTTTAATTTTCTTTAACTATTCAACGTGCGATTTTTCATTTCATTTTTTTTTTCAAATCTTCAATAGAAAAATAAAAAAAAGGATGGAGGATTAAAGTGCTTTATAGCCGTTTGCATGAGTGTCATCAATCACTCTCCATAGAATTCCTTTCTCTCTTGTGTCCTTGATTAGCACCATCTAAAGCAAATGATTGAGCCAAATTTCGGTTGGTAACAAACTTTGATCTTTGTCGACCCTACTCTCCTAGAGCGAGACGCATGCTTTCACCACTTGTTTATTATTCCCACTTATCCTAAAAATGCTTTTTAAGGTTTTAACACACATATTAATAACATGATTAAACTACATTAATAATAGTGGTGATTTATTATATTAACTTATTTATTCTAATGGAGGTGATTAGAAATTTAAATTGCACTAGTAATTTAATAGGAAGGTAAATAAAGAAAAAAATAATTAAAAACTTTTTAATTTTGTAAAATATCACTTATTTTGATAAAAAATAATTAATTTAAAAAAGTGTTCTTTGAGAAAAGGAGGGAGTACTATAATAATAAATAGATAACTAACTAATTTATTTGATGTAAACCCTAAAGCAAATCATAATATGCTGAAAATTTAACCTAAAATATCAACTAATGGGTTCTTTCATTTATAATCATCTTCAGTTATCCTTGTTTGTGATATATTTAGCGGAAGACTGCAAAAGTGAACAACAAACTGGTTTATTTGCTAAATTCTACAACGAAAACAGAAAAAATAACATATCTTTTGTAAATTAAATTAATCATAACAAATTTTACACAGTTTGAATTTGTTAATATATTACACTCTCAAAAAACTTTTTAAATCTCGTTATTTTTTCACCATATTAATCTATTTCTTTGTTGATGTGGGTTGATTTAGCGGAATGCACCCACTATCAAGGACTTCACGTCCTGGTTCGAGACATTCAAGCATGAAAAGAGAAGACGGGGTTTATGTAATCAGATTAAAAAAAAAAACGATTTCTGTAATTTTCTTATGCAGTCAACTTGCACACAAACACATCTAGTCACAAATGCGCCTATATAATTGGTGAAACAAATAAAGAGAGAAAAATTAATGGCAGATCTTGGAAGTATGTGAAAAATTAATATTGTGCGCTGGTTAGGAAGTCAAAGTCGAAGCAGCAAGCTGGCAAAAAGAACGGGGGGACAAACGGCCAAAGTTAAAGAAGAAAGAATCTCCCAAATTCTTCCATGAACAGACACACAACACAGACACATCAAAACAAAACATTTGTATTATACTCCATAAAGAGGAAACGAAAAAAGATTAAGGTTGGAGACACAAAACCCATTGATTTCCCGCTAATCAAGGTGACATGTTCCTCGATATCATCTCTTCTCCATCCCTTCTAATCTCTTCTTTTCAAGTAGTACTCCATTATTGTTTATTATTAGTAGTAATCCATTCTTGCAATGGGGACTTGATTTTCTTGGTGATGTAGTGGGTTAGCTGGTTCCCACGACGCGCCACTCACTGCATCCAAAACGGCACAGTATTATTCAAGGAATGATACCTTATCCGCAAATTAGGGTTTCCATTTTTTTTGAAAAGGTTCTCTCCAGCAATTTTTTTTCCTAGTCAACCAATCAGTTTGTTCTAATTGCTTAAGATAATTGGTCCTTGCTTAGGTCCTTTCAATTGAAGTATATCAACCATTGATGGTAGTTTGGACTAGTTAGTTGCACAAGCTTTGTGTGTAAACAAATACTTACATAAAGTGTTGATGTAGATAGCGCTAAGAATTGAGTCTAATTTTAGAGTGTTCATACTTGATTTAATAAAAAAAGGTCTCAATTTTGAGCTCGAACTCTAACTTGACTTGAGCTATGTTTTATATTCAAATTTGACTTATTCAAAATTTGATGAGCTCAAATTGAGATCTGGCTCAATTATTTATTATAGACTTCTTTATATTTTGACTCAAATCTAGTTTATTTTAAATTTATCACAACCTTGTTTTTATATCTCATTTAGCTAAGAAGTAATATAAATTCACTTAATAAGTACTTTTTTTGTGTGTTGTCAATTTATTCAGTTAAGATAAACTCAACATACATTTAATTGGTGTAGTGTTTAAAAGCGTATTAGCAGACTTGTTCACCAACATAAAAGTGATCTTGCTCATGAGCCTATATAGCAAGCATACTGTTGAGCATTCGATACGATATTTAAATTGAACAAGTTTAGCTCAGTTATATATTGAATTTAAAATATTGTTCAAGTTTAGGTTGTTACTGTATCAAACCAAACAAATTCTTATCAAGTCGAATATTGAAACACTCGTGAATGGCTTGGCGCTAATAAGTCAACATGTTAATAGTACTTTTACAAAATTACCAATGTTAGCAACCGAATTGTATATAAAATTGCTGAATAACTAAGATAAAAAAAATGCAACTTCCGTTATAAAAAACCAAAATTGAGTTGCAATTCATACTTATCATCCAGTACAACCGTTGGGATTGTTAATTACAAAGAGCGGCTTTTGATCAGTCAATATTTGTGAATAGTATGATGGTATGAATCATCAATTAAACTGGCTGACAGATACGAACTTAAGCCAGGCCACTTTCCACAGGATTATTTACGATTCTGTGTGGGTGTGACCGACAAATGAAGAATGGCAAAAGTGGGCATACGAGGTTGCTGATTTTAATTCACAAATGTTGCTACTGCTCCCACTGTCCCACATGTAGCTCTTACCCACCGCTGAACTAGTTATATCTCGAAACATAGATCACTACTATCTTCAACTTAAAGCATCACTGCTGAATTAAATTGCAAGTTAGTAAAGAGATCCTAAATTCTTCGTCCAATATAATAACGAACTCGGTGATGGATCTAACTTTTGGGGATGACACCTTTTTGTGTCTTATGATTAGTAT
>CAODLS010947923.1:0-19400 GCA_948243855.1 Flueggea neowawraea | reverse complement strand
CCTTTGTACACCTATGAATACTTTTGAACACTTTTGTACACCTATGAATATCTTTGAACACTTTTGAAGTTCAGTTAATTGAACACTTTCGTATACCTATGAATATCTTTGTACATCATCCAAATTTGAACACCTATATACACCTTTGAATATCTTTGTACATCTTTGAATATCTTCGTACACCTTCGTACACCTATGAATACTTTTGAACACTTTTGTACACATATGAACACCTATGAATACCTTTAAACACTTTTCAACACCTATATAGTATATACACCTTTGAACACGTTTGAATATCTTTATACATTTTTGAACACCTATGAAGACCTTTGAATATCTTTGTACACTTTTGAATATCTTTGTACACCTATGAACACCTTTGTATATATTTGAACATCTTTGTACACCTTTGTACACCTATGAATACTTTTGAACACTTTTATACACCTATGAATACCTTTAAACACTTTTGAACACATATATACACCGTTGCATACCTTTGTACATCTTTAAATACCTTTGTACATCTTTGAACACCTTCGTAGACATTTGTACACCCATGAACACCTATGAATACCTTTGAACACTTTTAAGCACATATATATACCTTTGAATACCTTTATTCACCTTTAAACACCTTTGAACACTTTTGTACACCTATAAGCACATTTGAACTCCTATGAACACTTTTGTATACTTTTGAACACTTTTGTATACCTTTGAATACCTTTGTACATTTATATTCACCTTTGAACACCTAATCGCTTATATATACCTTTGAACACCTATATTCACCTTTTTTTTTATATATGAACAATTATGTACACCTTTTGTTCATATATATATATGTGAGTGTGTGTTATTAATATAATTGTTCAATTGTACATATATATATATGTGTGTGTGTGTGTGTACATATATACATATATATATGTGTACATAACTACATATATACATATATATATGTGTATATATATGTATATACACACATATATATGTATATATATGTGTGTATATATGTATTTTCGGTTCTTTGGTTTGGTTTTGGTTTGGTTAGGTTCTTGGTTCGGATATTTCTTAAGACCTAGACCCGAACCAAATAAAAATTATGGTTCAGTTCGGTTCGGAAAAAGTCAAAAGTCAACAGTTCTTTTCGGTTCGGATATTCGGTTCGGTTATCTCCAAGACCCGTGCTCAGCCCTAGTAGAAAGTTCTTAAGGAAAACATGGAGAAGAACAGATCCAATGTTTGATCCAATCTAAGTCCATTCTTGGCCTATTTTGGTTTGAGCACAAGAACAAGTCCAATCTTTTATCTAAGCTAAGTCTGTTCTTAGCCTATTTTGATTTTTCTACGAGAATGTGCCCGGCCATTGATCCAACCTAGGTCTGTTTTTGATCAAAACAAGGGCAATCTTGAAATTTCAAAGGAAAATTATGGGAATACTATAAAAGAGCACCCTAACTTGTCATTTAGGGAGGAGAGTAACTATTCACAACCTAGAACTCACCATTTTGTGCTAGTTTTGAGAAGAGGCAAGGTTTGATTGAAAGATTGACACTCATTGGAGACTTTTAAAGATTAAGCTTGGATTTGGTAGATAAAGGGTTCTTTCATGCATCTTATTCCTTTGTTTATCTTCTTAAACAACTCTTATATGATGTTTACATTGACATTATTGTGTTTGGTGATTGATTCAACTATGGTAGCTTAAAAATCTTATTAGGACTAGAGAATGTAGCTCTCTAATTGATATTTGGTATTGCTTGTATTCAGTTTGCAATGAAATGACTTATATTTGATGTTTGTGTTGGAAATGATTCAATGCCTTCATTTTTAATGCAAATATTCTTGTGATTGGCCACCATAAGAATGTTTTTTAGACTTACATGTGAGGTATCAAGAGATGAAGCATGTAATAGCTCTAGGGCATTGAACTCGTGTAATCTAGGATAGAAATAATCTTAGACTCACAAGATGTTTGGTAAAATGCCTTAAAGGTCTTAATGGTCTTATTCATGTGAGTTCAATCTAGAGTATTAACTCAATGGATGTAGGCACAATCTAGAATGACTTGAGAGAGAGATTAGATTATCGTAGTTGCATTATCACTCATTTCTCTTAACCAAATACTTGATTACAAAATGGTAGTTAGAGAGTGAAATTCTCAAAGTCCTAACGCCTTAATTATCGATTGTTTGTGAAACACTTATTTGTCTTACTTTGTCTAATTGAGTTTGCTTTAGTAAGTTCAGTTTATTGAGGTCCTCAAACCAAATAAAATCATGAATTTTGCCATGTATTTAGCTTTGATCACTTCTAGTTACTTAGTCTCTGAGGATTCGATACTCAAGGATACTCTTTAGATTTAAAGCTACATCAATCATCGTGCACTTGTGGTAAGAGGTGATTATACACACACAAACACACACATTACTTTTCGTCTGGTATTTCATAGGATACATAGATACAGATAGTGGAAAATCAAATTTTCTCTATCTTAGATTTTGATTTTCTGTTATTAAAACGAATAAAAGATACCTTGAAATGCCTGAATATAGATACAGAGATATTTTTTAGTAATAACTAATAACCTCTCACCTGATTTGGAATAAAGTAAAAATATATATAGAGAGAGAGAGAGCCTAAAAAGAATCTAAAAGGCTTTTCGAGAATCTTATACACACACACACACTATATATATATATATATATATGTTTGGAGAGAGAGAAAGAGAGAGTCCAAAAAGAATCTAAAAGGCTTTTTTGAGAATTGGACTTTATAACGATATATGTTAAGGTTACGTTAGTCCAAGTAGAAGAAAACTTGGATCCTTTAAGCAGTCATCCGGATTTAACTTCGTGTGGAACCTATGGTGTTGTTTATGAAGCGTATGACATTAGAAGGGTCACCTCTACTTAAGAGTCTCTGTAGTAAACAAGAGGAAAAACTATACTGCTTATTTCAACCTTTTTCTATATAAAAATATATGTTAAGGTTCCTAATAAAGTATGCCTAGAATAACTAATAAAGTATGGCCATATTTGAGAGATTCATATGAAGTTTATGCATAGATTATGTCTAGATTAAATGCAGTCTTAAAGAATATCTATGCTCAATGCATCTTGACTATCCTTAAATTTTCAATATGACCTTTGCTCACTCATAAATATTTTCCCACTATTCATTTGTAGGATAAGTGCTTGCTTCAGAGCTTAGGCCTCAAATTACAAACTTACTAACTTAAGCATTAAAGAGCATCATTATAAAAAAAAGCATTGCAGAAGTTCCGAGGGTAAGACTGCATTATTGGAGTATTTTCAGCAGTGTAGAAGCTTGTAGATAAGAGAGAAAATGACACAAGCGATTTGTAGTGGTTCAGCCAAACCGTGCTTACATCCACTGCCTAAGTTTCTCACTTAGGAATTTTCCAATCAACTATCTTTTCAACAAGGCTAATACAATATGGTTGATTAATGCTTACAACTTTAAAGTCTAACTCTCAACGTTGATTTTGGCTTACACCTTTAAGACCTAACTCAAAGTTGATTTCACTCTAAACTCACACCTCTAAAACCTTTACAATGTTGTTTCCAAGGCTAACAAAAAAAATTTCCTCATTCAAAGTGTTTACAAATGACCAACAATGATGATGGGACTTTAGGATAAGAGATGAAGAACAAACTACCAACACTATGCTAATTTAACCTCTTTTGGGAGCTTTCAAAGATGATGAATGTAAGCTTGATAAAACAAGGAATAAGCTTATTAGTTTTGAAGTTTGAAGTCCCTTTTATAAAGTCTTGCAGGTGTTTGAAGTTGTTCTAATAGATGAAGTAGCATAGGAAGCAATCATGAAACTTCGTGGATGTCAGATTTTGTTATGTGACTGCTAACCTTATTAGTCGACTACCAGGCTTTGTTGCACTTCTATCCATTTGGATAGTCGACTACTAAAATCGGGCAGTCAATTATCAAGCTCCAAGTATCTATTATTTGATCGTTATACTCTGAAAAAGGACTATTGAGTTAGTTTTAGGTTAATCGTGACTTCAGTAGTCGACTACAAGGGTTTGTCAGTCAACTACCAGCTTTAGTGCACCTTCTGTTTTGAATTTTTTCACGTGCCAGTCGACTACCAAAGTGTGTAGTTCGACTCCTAGACCTGAGATCATGACTTTCTTATCTTTTTCTTGACCAATTTGATCTTGTTAATCTCTAATGTTGTACTCATTATCAAAATCAATTTAAAACTTGTAAAATAGTCCAACATTCATATCCTCCCTTAACTTTTTTAAGTAGGATTGCCTAGCCTCGGACAAGACTTGGAGTTCAAAGTTCAAAATTAGAGACCCAAATCTTAAAGTTTCGAACTTAAAGATCTTGAAGTTTGAAGACATCTTTGCAAAAAAAATATTGTTATATTTTAGGCAACAACAATTGGTGTTGTCTATAGGAAACAATAAAAAAGTTTTGCTTAATTCTCCCTCAATCTCTGTGGTAATTTTTTAAAATTAATTTATTTTCTTTTTTTTTTGTTTCTAATTTAAATTGATCTTTTTTTAAATGTATTTATCTCGTGTTTTGATTGTTTAATCATGTCCACTCTTATTGCTGATCGCAATTTTTGAAATGAAATACTAGTGTTGTCACCTCATATAACAGTAGTGTAATTCTATTTGGGGAATACATCCTCAAGTCTTGTTTTTGAAATTTATTTTTGACTGAGGTCATTTTTTTAAATTAAAATTCTAAATTGAGTTAGAATGAAATTTGTTAAATTGAGGTAAGTTACTAACTCCTATACGCTAAATTATATTAGATTGAGTGAGATTTGATTTTGAGATATTTGAATTAAGTTAAGAGAAAGTTTTAACTGTATTATTTAATTTGAGTTTTGCTTTCTCAAGTCATGGAAAAAGAATGATCCTTTCTTGTATGTGTTACATTTAATTATCCTTTCTTGCATGCAAAGATTATTTAATTTGAGTTTCGCTTTGCAGGAAAGAATGCAATATGCTGAACCTGCTCTCCAAGTCTACTTAATATTCCCTCGTATCCATCCTCTGACAACATATAAGTCCCATCCTTCTAAGCGTCTCCAACATTCTCATAACATTTCAAAATGGGACAGTCCTTACAGAAATTCGCTCCAGGTATTATCCTTTTCCTCATCTTATCTTTCGATTCTCTTTTTCTGGAATTCGCATGCCATAAAACAATACTAAAGTTACAGTTAGGTTACTCGTAACTCAGAGTCTATAAAGTCGTACCGCGAGACGCATGCTTAGTATTTTTATTATTATTTTATTAAAATCCACAGTTTTTAACCTCTCAATTTTTTCATCCGTAATTCAGGGGCTACTTTAAGAGTCTCGCGAGACGCCTACCCATTTTTTCACTAAACACAATTTTATTTTAATTCGTTAGAGTAAATCTGACCGTTGGATAAAAACAATCTAACGGTCAGATTTTGATTTTTTTTTTAAAAATTGATTTGTCAGGCGCGAAGTCTATTAACAATGTAGTCCATCCTCCTGCAGAAAGACGAGCTATCAGTCCAGTCTAGAGACTAAAAACAGTAGCCTCATTCTTAGTCTCATTGTGGACAGCATTAGAACAATAACGATCTGCTAATCAATTTGCTTTAGTTAGGCAGATTGATTCTGTGTCAGGTTTTTTTTTTCGTTGGAATCTGTATTTTGACAGTTGATAATTAATGAACACGGTTTCAAAAAACCGTCTCATATTAAGCATTGATGTTTTACTTTTTGATAACATTTGTGTAGTTTTTGTTTCGAATCAAAAGATGGAGAGTTGTATATACCATCAGATTATGAAGTATATTTACTGAATACTTTGTTGATTCTAAATGGATACAATAGTAAAACAGTGAGCTAAAGATGAACCTCTTTTTCTTTTCTCAAAACAAAATGAACATCATCCTCCAAGATGATTTTTCTTATTAACATGCCAACAGGTCTAATATTGTCCAATCCAACTTAATTTATTCAATTTGGTCAGTGTTAAATTTTCTCAATTGTTGAGAATTTTTTTTTTTAACTCTCTAATCGTTTTGTCTTTTTTCCATACATGGGTTCCCAGTAGAGATTGAGTCCTCAATTTCTTAATTAACACCGGAAGCCACTCTGATACTTGCTTAGTTTCAAAAACGATTTAGTTTTTTTTTATGGCAAACAAAGCTCGGAAACACCTTCCAATACCTAATTAATTATCATTTTTTTTAGTTGATGGTAAAAATTGCAATATCATGTCATCAATAATTATAGTAATTTAGAATTGAAAAAAAGGATAAACGTGTTCAAAAAAGTTTTCTCAACGTCTTGACTTTTATAAATGCCGTGATAAAAAGTATATAATCTATGGAAATGCATTAGTCCTAGTTTGATTATAAGTATTAAAACGAATCAATTTTTTTTGATAGATTAATACCACTCAAATTATTATTCATTTTCTTGGTACGTACAATTTTTTATTTGAAACAAAGATTTTGAATTGCAGGGCGAGGGGAAAACAAGGATGAAGAAATGGAAGCTATAACAGGACAATGGCATGATGAGTTTATGAAAGATAACCCAGCCATGGAATTTGCTGAATTTTACGAAGCAATAAGCAAGATGATAGTGTATATATTATTTTTCCTCGTATCTTGCCTTATTACTTTTATTCGAAACAAATTTACTTTTGCAATTTACTTCATTGAACTGATTTTGTATTTCTCAGAAAAATTAACACGAAGTGGAATGCTACACAGTTTCCTATACCAGATAAAGAAAAGGTTGAGGAGGTCTACAATGTAAGTTTTTGTTTCTTCCTTTTGCCGTCTAGACATTTGAGGTATTAGTATCGATAAGGATAGTTCTTATTATATTTGTTTTTCCTTTTTTGACTAGTCATTTTATTTGCTTCTAATGGGGATCGAGTCCACGACTCTTCAACGTTGAAGTTGACTTCAGTAATAAATAAGCTACATCCCTAATGGTTTGTTGTATCTGTTCATAAAAAACAAATTGAAATTATGCAGGAATATTACGGCCGCGGACGAAAACCGCTGACAAAGGAAGCGTTTGAAAAGCTGCTTCAAGAGTTGATAATGAAGGGTGGAGTTACAGGATTTGAATCAATAAGAGATATGTTCCTGTATATATTTGGAATTCCAGCGGCTGCATTGCTCATCAAGCAAGGAGTTGCTCCCAAAGCTATCTCTGATGATGTCTTCATCCCTGGAGTCACCTCTGGCGCTGTTTTTCTTCTTGCCAAGCTTCATAAACTTTGATAATTATTTAAATTTGTTCTGTAAAATAATTGATTCCATGCAATTTCTGTGTATGAAATTTATCTGTGTGCGTATTTCATATATATGGAACTGTTTTCTTCATTGTTTTACTATGCATGAACGCTTCAATTTCATATTGTGTGGAATTTTATTGTAGAAACTTTTCAATATTTGATCCACCTGCTAAATATTTAACTATTAAACAAGACAAAAAGTAATTGAATAGAATTATGCGGTTTAACGTCCAACAGGAATATGCTACTACTGGTCGCCCCTAAATTTTCTATTATCGATAAAAAGAAAAAAAATTATGCAGTTTAACTTAATGGTAAGACAATTACACCTGAGACTCAAGATCCCAATTTCAAAACTCACTTTGTTAGAATAGGGAGTTGAGTAGTATAGGTTTAGGTTTTTTTTAAAAAAAAGGTAATTAAATACTGGGATTAAGGTGTAAATTTACCCCGAAAAGGTAATTAAACTTGTTTTTCATTAAAAAATAAATAAATAACTCATATTTTGATCAATTTAATTTATTTAGATTTTTATTTCTATTTTTTAATTTAAAAAAATTCTCAAAACTAAACATACCTGAATTTCCTTTTTTCGATTTTTCATTTTCCGTTCTGCCTCCCTTCTTTCTTCTACCCGGCCTCCATCAATCTCTTTCCCACCTGACGCCGACGTCCCCCTCACAATCCCGGTGGCGGCGCCATCCTCCTATTTTTCCTTGTTCACGCTGGCGCCGATTTCCTCTTCTTCATTCATGCCTTTCACTCTCTTCCACTGCCATACCGACGACGGCTGCCTTCTCCCTGCACTTCAACACCGGCCTTTTTTCTACCTCTCTTTCTCTTCAACGCCGCCGTCACACCTCTTTCTGTCTCCTCGCATTTCCAATTACAGCTCTCTGTTTCTCTCTCACTCCGTTGCACAAACTCAACGAAAGGTAATACCTGAAATTAAATCTCGCATTCTTTACCTTTTATCTATTCTTTTTTATGTAATTTTCAATCTCTGCCCATAATGTAGATTATGATTTCTTCATTTTAGTTTCATTGTTCTATTTCGATTTCTTAATTTTTGCTTGCCAAGTTTGAATTGCTTTGAGTTCTTGTTTTATTTGTATTTATTTCGAATGTTTTGGAGAAAGATAAAATTATTGCATGGTTATTTATTTCGTTCCTGCTTTTTTAAGGCCGGTGAGAAGAAACAGAGCCATGGATGCGGAGGCAGCAAAAACAGCCAGAGAATCACTGGACTTGGCGTTTCACATGTCGAACTCGCTCGACACTGGCCTCGACCGTCACTCTCTCTCTCTTCTCATCGCTCTCTGCGACATGGGTCTCAATCCCGAAGCACTCGCCGCCGTCGTCAAAGAGCTCCGTCGCGAACCATCCCCAACATCTCCTCCTCCATCCGTTCCTTGACCAGGTCCTCTCGCTACCGTCACCTATCCATGTTTAATTAATGGATTGAAATTGGTATCATTTTCCTTTCATTTATAGCATTTTCACTGTTTGAGTGTAGAGGTTGTGTGGTTTTGTTTGTAAATAAAATGGGAGTTGCAATTCAGAGATGGGAAAGTCCACAAGCTTCAAGCTATGTGAACAATTACCGACTTTGGTGTCGTTGTTTCAAGTGGCTGTATCTAATTTCTGCTGATGATCATCTTCTCATGATCAATTATCTATGTAAGAATTTACGAAATGTTTAAGAGGAATGTATTAAATTAATTATGATTCAGGAAAAAATTAATATATATCACCTACCTTTTACCTAGCAAGCAATTGTATGAAGTCAAGTTCATGAAAGTGTGACTAGCTTGAGTTGTGCATAGCTGAACGATCTATTGATTTCTTCTATCTACTTGTATGCCTGAGAAGAGCCGTGGGATTCATAGCAGTTATTGAAGATGGGAAGGAGCCGGAGGATTGGAGATGGGAATAGAATTAAAATATGGGGAGATCCATGGCTTCCGGACAAGGGAAATGCTTTCATTTCCACATTAATGTCGGAAGGAGGGAGAAAGCTGCGGGCGGAGGATCTGATTAAAGAAGAAGGGTGTAAAATGAGGAAGGTGAGTCAGATGTTTTGATGATAGAGATCGTGCATTAATCTGTTCAATGCCTCCGAAAATGGTGAACATGATGTGAAGAGTGAATGGCGTTTAATGTTGGGGGGGAGACAAAAGCAGAATTTATACAGTTCGGAGTGGTTATGGTTCGTTGAGAAACCAGGGAGTCACTACTCTGGGAGCCAAGGGCATAATCTGGAAGAACTCGTGGCAAGTTAAAGCACCTCCGAGAGTGTTGAACATGACGTGAAGAGCGATGAGGAATTCCTCCCTACCAGGTACCAACTACTTCATAAACACTTGCATGTTGACTGTGTTCCCAGGATGTCAAGCTGATACTTAGATAATAGTAAATGCCTTGATCTCTTGTGTTTGCCAAAGAGATATATCACATCTGAAGTGGGATCTATTGGAGTGTAGTTACTGCATTCAGAGAGTGGGGAGAGTTGATTTTCTCCGTTATGCCCAGAGACAGAATGGGAAATTGAACCAAGCGAGACCTTGGTTTCGAACAACGAAATGGGCAATGTGAGAAGTGTGATCAGGTGCGGTCGTGGACTGGTTTTCTGCTGGTTGAGAGCAAACAAACCAGAAATACGCTTCTTGGTGTTGAATGTGGTGGAAATGGAGAAGTGGAGGGGGCTAGATTGGGGTTGGACTAAAACTAATGTTGACGCTGCTATGTTTACAAACCATGGGGCTATAAGTGCTGTCGTGACTCCTGAGAGACTCCAATGGAAGATTTGTGGGGTAAAACCTCAAACCACTGCAACATTAGTCGGTTAGAGAGATTTTGAAGGCACTTGGGATGTAGGTGAAGGCTAGAAATAGAGGTAAGTAGAATCTAACTACCAGGACGAAGTAAAAGCTACCCATTCCAGTTTAGATACCTTCAACAACTTTGGATTGATCATTCGAGACTGTAAATCAATGTCAGCAACTTTGCCAGATGTGAAAGTTGTTTTCGTTCCAAAATCAGCGAATTATGCTGCCCATAAACTAGCTTCGGCTTCAAATCTATTTCAGGTTCTTTTCTTTGTGATTATTGCTCTACATTGTATTACTCTTTCTTCAACAGACGATTTGAAGAAATGACTTTACATTTTGAGGGGAAAAAAACTTTGGAGAAACATTAATATGGCATAACAAAACCGATCAGAAAGGAAGAGCTTCAAAAGATGCTTCAAGAAGTGATAAATAAGAACAAGGATCTTGTTGACACCTTTGCCACTGTTTATCTTCTGGCCAAACTTCATAAATTTTATTTAATTATTTCAATAATTGCTTCCATGCAAACGTTGCGTACGCAATTTAAGTATATTCCATAGACGGGGAAATACTTTCTTCAATATTTTTCTGTGCACTTCAAAGGCATCTTTCATAATGAGTCGGGAGAGTATAAGTTCTACATCAACAATTAAGTTTGGTTTGCTTGATAATTATAACACAGGTCACACCCAAATATTTTCATTTTCTATTCGGAATTTTATTTTAGAAGTTTTCCAATGTTTTTTCCACTTATTAAAAATTTAAACTGTCAAGTGAAATTCAAAGTTTAAATATAATACATTATTATTATTATTATATATACTTAAATTAAAACAGTGGCTAATAAATTTATAATTTAGTACTAGTAGTTGAAAATTATAGTTTTATTTAAAATTAATATATATTATGCAGGTGTAATTGGTAGTTAGCAAAACGATTTTTTTCAATTTTTTTCCTAACATAATTATAACATTGAAATTGTTTATACAAGGTGTAAAAACTTAAATGTTATTAATTAATTTTTATAAAAAAAATATTTTTTTTGAGGAAGCTGGGTAGAGGCTGTTGAAAAAAAAATGGCAATCGATCAAGAACTGCAAAAATAAAAGAATTAAAGGAGAACGATAATAGCTAACTTTTTATAAAGAGGCACTAATTATAGTATATAACCCCTTAATTGCTCTAGTCCTTCCAATTGTGAGGATGCTTAGAAGTTGTAGGAGATGAATTAGTCTTTTTTCTGCTTTTGAATCACAAAAGAGAGCATTATGCTCATTAGATAATTCATAATTTTCTATCATAACAAAATAATTATTGCATAGCTGAAATAATTACCAAAAATAGAAGGGTCAAAAACAATAACAATGGAATTTATAATTTCTAAAAAATAAAAATTATGTTTATCTAACATATTAATTTCTTAACTGGGCAAATCAAGCATTGTTCTATCAATTAATTCTAAAAGTTATAGTGTAATTCCATCTCATTTATAGTTAGTTTTGAGTTTTTTCAAGACTCAGACAGAAAAAAACATTCCCAATGACCACACAACCAAACTTCTCACTTGCCCTCTTCTCCACAGTCTCTTGTGACATCATTCTACGAATACAATGGGAATTCCATTGTAACGAGAATTTTTTTTTCTGGTTAGAGAAACAAGAATAAAAACATTGGAATCTTTGTTTCAATCTTCCTCTAATCATCGCTTTTTATTTTGTCCAGAAAAGAAATACTCTCTTGATTTCCTCATTTAGAACATAATTGATTATTTCTCTCGGACAATCATGGTTGTGTTCAATCCATTCCTATGTTCAAATAGCAAAAAATTACCATAAAACAACGTTGTTGATATAAAACAAAAGCATTTCCAGAATTACCAAGATGAGCAAAGAACATAGTGGAGTCATAAAGGCGTGGGAGGCAACGGTCCGGAAGACTCAGGCTGCTAAGAAACGTGCCAACAGCATCTTTGGTACAATCTCTGTCGCGCACGCCGACGATGACAATGAAGAAGAGCATGAAAACAATCCACTTGGCACCCCGGAATCATACCATGCCCAGAAAATCCTGCCTAATGGAGACTATTATACCGGACAGTGGTACGATAATTTTCCAAATGGACACGGAAAATATTTATGGACCGACGGGTGTATGTACATTGGAGAGTGGTATAAAGGCAAGACAATGGGGAGGGGAAGGTTTAGTTGGCCTTCAGGAGCCACATATGAAGGGGAATTCAAGAGTGGATATATGGACGGGACCGGAACTTATACCGGGAATAATGGTGCTACGTATAGAGGACAATGGGTGATGAACTTGGAACATGGTCATGGTGTAAAGAACTTTGCCAATGGAGATTGGTACAACGGCGAATGGTGGCGCGGATTTCAGGAAGGTTATGGTAGGTATCAGTGGAAGAATGGTAACTATTATGTTGGTGAATGGAGGAATGGTGTGATTTGTGGGAAAGGCACATTTTTTTGGAGTAACGGTAATAGGTATGATGGATATTGGGAAGATGGGGTGCCAAAAGGAAATGGTACGTTTAAATGGCCTGATAGGAGTTTTTACGCAGGAAATTGGAGTAAGGATCCGAACGAAGAAAACGGTACTTTTTGCCCCTCAACATCATCTTTTGATCAAGGCAATATTGAATGGGATCCTCAAGATGTATACAATATCCATCAACAAGATACTCAAATTTGCCCCATTGAGAAGGTTTCAATTTTGCCATCTCAGAAGAAATTGGCCGTCTGGAATTTGTCGAAAGGCGGTGGCGGCCACGACAAGCCAAGGAGAATGTCTGTGGATGGAAGGGTGAGTTTGGGAGTTATAGAAAGGACTGATAGGATGAATATGTTGGAGAGAGAGGAATGTGTTGGTAGTGATGATGTTGGAAGTGTTTTAGAAGCAGATTTGTTGGGTTTACATGTTGATGATGGGGTTTCAAGAGGGATACCAATGAAAGTACAAAAAGCCATGAAGAGACAAGGAGAGACTATTTGCAAAGGACATAAGAATTATGAGCTCATGCTTAATCTGCAATTGGGAATCAGGTACAATTTTTCTTCTGCTTAATCAATTATTATGCACTCTGCCCCTTTTTTTTACCATACAATAATACAATAAATTTAATACAACTCTAGATCTCATTATTTACAATGATATGATTTTTGTTTTTGTCCCTACCATGATTTTTTAAGTTGAATTCTTTACTTTTTTTTTCTCTAAAAAACATATAAATGAAGCACAGAAGTCTCATAAATCTTTCATAAATGTCGTTCACTCAAAGGGAAGTGAAACATCTTTGTTAATGTTTTACATCATAAGATCCTGGCTTTTTAACTAATATAAGTGAAATTTAGTCCAAGTTACAAATTTTAATTTGAGAGGTCCGGATTGCATTTGCGTCTCTCATTAACACCAAATTATAGTCAGGTTCAATGAAAATTACCAAGAAAAACCCTAAACTTCATTTGGAAATTAAATTACAACTTACTTTAATAGCTTCCAAAGAATGTCATTGAAAATTAAATTACAACTTACTTTAATTGCTTCCAAAGGAATGTTCTCTCTACTATTGAGAGATAAAAATGTTTTTAGTCTATTCTTTAAATGTTCCAAAAGAATGTTTTTAGTCTTGATTAGAAAAATGTTTTTAGTAGTACTAAAATAGAGTCAAGTATTTCTCCTTCGGCGACATCCGATATAAAGTGTCAAGAGTTTTAAAAAAGACGTTTATTAAGATACAAAACCGCTAATGCTTCTTAAAATAATAATCTACTACTTATAAAAAAAATTAAAAAAAAAAAAGAAGAAGAATGATAATCCACCTTTCTATGCCAAGAATTTAAAAATTAAGCCACTTGAAGTTAGTTCAAGTGTTTCCACTTGTGAATTGGAGAACGTAAAGTCATAAGTTGGAATTATATTGTAATAAAAAAATCAAATTAAAATAAAACATACAATCAATATTAGTTTGTTTCTCTTCTTTTATGGTTGAAACATATAATTATTAAATAGTTAATTTGGAGGGTGTTTAAAAATGATGAGATAATGCTATAAATAGGCATTCAGTGGGAAGACCATCACCAGCAGCATCACTTGATTTAAAGGCATCAGCATTTGACCCAAAAGAGAAAGTGTGGACAAGATTTCCACCAGAAGGAAGTAAGTATACTCCTCCCCACCAGTCCTCTGAATTTAAGTGGAAGGACTACTGCCCCTTGGTTTTCAGGTTCCATGCCCACTCTCCCTCTATTATGTCCATTTTTATAGTTCTTGCTAATTTTTTTGTTCTCTTCTAACCCCTGCATTTCTACATGCATCATACTTCATTATTTCAGAATTAGTGAAATAATGAAGTATAGTTTATATCCTTTTAGTGATATAAATGCATGATTAGTGATATACACATACAGTTTATATCCTTTTAATAGAAACATCTGAGTTCATAGCATTATGTTTTTTTGTGTATATGGTTAACATGCAAGAAATGAAGGATTTTATGTTCCTTTTCTTCAGGACTCTAAGAAAAGCGTTCAAAGTGGATCCAGCTGATTACATGCTATCAATCTGCGGAAATGATGCACTTCGAGAACTTTCTTCTCCTGGTAAAAGTGGCAGCTTTTTCTACTTGACAAATGATGATCGCTACATGATCAAAACCATGAAGAAATCAGAAGTTAAAGTGAGTTTCATATTCATTTTTCTTCTCGTCTTCCCTTATGCATTACAAATATCGGGTGTTACTCAAGTGTTGGAGGCCTGGATTTTCGTTTCAATTATGGTTCAGGTGCTTCTAAGAATGCTTGCTGCTTATTATAATCATGTCAGAGCCTTTGAGAACACTTTAGTCACCAAATTCTTTGGCCTTCACTGTGTCAAGTTGACTGGACCCGCTCAAAAGAAGGTATACACAAATACAAAAAGATGAGTAGTTTTTCAATTATAAAGTAATACTTGTCTTAGTGATACCATTGCTTAAGTGAGCTAATTACCTTTCGGTTAACCAGGTTCGGTTCATCATTATGGGAAATCTCTTTTGTTCCGAATATGTAATCCATAGACAGTTCGACTTGAAAGGGTCATCACTTGGGCGCATGACGGATAAGCCAGAGTCACAGATTGATGCAACCACCATCTTAAAAGACCTTGATCTTAACTTTCTATTTAGACTGCAGAGAGCATGGTTTCAAGAATTTTGCAGGTTAAGTAGCTAGACTTCCGGTTGTCTTTAGAGAAAAAAAAAAGTCCTCCATTCGGACTTTTGTGGTAGATTGAGTAGATCATAGAAGTAAATTATAACAAATCGGTATATCCAATAGAGTTAAAATATGTATGAATAGTAATATACAATTTCAATATGTTAACGAACATATGTCATTCGATTAATTGGCGTGTATAAATCCCATTTGGAAATATATGCCTGCAATTTTTTTCATTCCCATCATAGCTAACACTTTTTTGATGTGGAATGTGGTTTTGGTTATGCAGGCAAGTAGATAGGGATTGTGAGTTTCTTGAACAAGAGAGAATAATGGACTATAGTCTTCTGGTGGGTCTTCATTTTAGAGAAGTTGCATCAAATGGGGATTTGATTCCCACCGGATGTCAAACTGTTTCTGGTTAACTCTTGATCCTTAAAAACTTTTCGAAGTTTATTAAATTTGTTGCATTCACCAATCAAATGTTTATAGAGATTGAGAAGAGAATCAAGCAATAAACATTACTAATGTTTTCCTCTATCTGCAGGTGAGACTGAGAATGATGGAGCTCCTCGACTTTCTAGAGCAGACATGGATCAACTTCTTCTAGACCCAGCAAGGTGAACATTCTTTGTCTTTGTTACATAAAATTTTCTTGATGTAATAAACCATGTTAGAGCATATATAATTAAATCACTGATTTATGATGTTAAGACCTGTTTTGATTGCCTGATCTGGCTGCTGCTTCATTGAAAGTTGCAGCACCAGCCTGCAGCTAAAATACCTTGCAAGTTGTTCTGCAGTTGTTAATGCCAACAGGGCCTTGAACAACACTTGTTTCAATCTGTAGAGAGGGGGGGTGGTGGTGGTGGTGGTGTTAGACTTTTGAGAGTCGAACACCTTAAATTAAAAGTTAAGCTCTACGAAATTTAGGAAATTTTTGATATGGTATCAGAGCAGAAATAACAATGAAAACAAAACGAAATGCTTAAACAGGTGGGTTCGAATCAAATTGGGAGTGAACATGCCGGCGCGAGTGGAAAGAACTGTGAGAAGAAACGAGTGTGAGCTTGTAGGTGAACCAACAGGAGAGATTTATGATGTTATAATGTTCTTCGGCATAATTGATATACTTCAAGACTATGATATAAGCAAGAAGCTGGAACATGCTTACAAGTCCATCCAGTATGATCCTACTTCAATATCAGCTGTGGATCCTAAGCAATATTCAAGGCGTTTTCGAGATTTTATATTCAAAAGTTTTGCTGAAGACTCATGAAGATTGAATGAATAAACACATATAAGCGACCATTTCATGTCAAAATTATTGTTGCCCCTGCTAAGTGTTTGTATAGCTGTAAATTATCAGTGTAGCCCTGAATATATAGTGGCCAAAAGAAGAGCAGAGAATGAGTCAAAAACTGTTCTTTTTTTCCGTTTCTTTCTTTCACTATTTTGCTCTTTCTATCTATATAAATGTTATAGGTACATTAATTAATAGTGGATTTACAGAAAGTATAGAAAATATTATAGCTAGGAGTCCTGCAAATGTTACTCCTGCTATATATTGTAATTGTATTAGAATATATTCTCTTCTGTTTTTGTTTTTGGTAATTTCCTAAGTGATTCATTCATGAGGTTTCGTGATTTTTTTCTAACCTAATCATTTGGTCTCTTAGTTTGGCTTCTATTAATGGAATTTAATGGCAAAGATGAAGAAATGGATTGAATAAAATAGATTTTGAAAACACAAGGACAAAATAGAAAATCAATATCATAACACTTATAAAAGTCAAATGGAAAAGCTTTTTTAGATATTTTTATTTTTTTTTTTCAATTCTAAATTACTATATTTGTTGAATAATTAATTATTTTTTTTATTTTTAATTATAATCTATGTAGATAGAATTTCACTTCTAATTTTAAATAAATATTTATCCAAATAAGTATTATCTCTATTCATGCTTAACAGTTTATTTTTAATTATCATCAATGTGGATAAAATTTCACTTTCATATTTAGATTAATTTCTGTTCAGATAAGTATTTATCTTTATTCATGTTTAACAATATATGGTACCAAAAGTATTTATCTCTATTAGCATAACTTTTTTTTTTGAACTGGAAGAAATAATTCATTAATTCAATTGAGAAACAATCTGGTTCAAGATCAAGGAAAGAACAGCATCAAAAGGGTCTCCCCAGACCCTGTAATGGGGCAGATGAATAGCTGTTCAAGAAAGATGATGAGCAAAATTGTTCTCCATCCTAAGAACATATCTCAAACTCACATTGCTCAAAACATCTAGGAGACTACAACGACCAGCAGCAAGTAAACAAAAATATAAATTACCTACGCCACCATTCGCAATAGCCTACACGGCAAGAAGCAAATACGTTTTAATCTCGACACCACCAATCTTCAGTTCCATTAGCCAGCTTAAAACTTCTCTAATACACCATATTTCAGCTAATGTCGGATCCAAACTAAGATTAACCGAATTAGAAAGGATAGCCACAATATTATTAATCTCATCACGTACCACACAACCAAAGCCCGACCTTCCCGTTTCAACAAAACAAGTAGCATCTAAACTAGCTCTAAGACACATAGGGAACCGCATTCTCCTGTCCACAATCTCATCCCTAGAAACAACACAACTCGTCAAGCCAACAATTCCAGCCTGATGCAACAGAAGCAATAAGATCAAAGGGGATAAATAATTGAATCTGGTGATTCACGCGCGAATGCCGGAAACAATCTAGAGGATAACTATTGAGTCCATTGATTCGCGCATGAATGTCGAAAACAATTTTCTATAAACTTGTTGATTCCGCGAATACCTAGGAGAATAGACATCAAAGATCGTTGATTCCCGCATGAATACCGAAATTTGGAGAGAAAGAAAGACATTCATGCCGACATATTATTATCAACTCTGATTCAAATAAATAAGACTGTTACATATTTATAGGGCTTAAAAAAATCCTAATAAGAGTCTTAAACAAAATAAACAAAAGAAATAAACTAATTTTTAATATTCCTAAATAAGAAACCTAATTAGAATAGAATCCTAAATTAATTAAAATATAACATGGACTTCTTTTTTTTCTCCACTGCATCACAACCACACCCTCCTGAGCCTTCCTCCGAGCAAAGTGGACCACCTCAACCGGCCTCATAGACTTGCCATTCCAAACAACACCATTTTGATTCCTCCAAATTGCCCAACACACCATACTAACAAAATGTAACTCCTTTACTGGCAATTTCCTCAACATATTCGAAAACCATTCTAACAAACATTGAATCCAAAATTCAAAGCCATAGACCCCAAAAATATTCCACACCTTAGCCCCACACACCTCCCTTATCAATTAAAAATTCCAATGGCCTCCTTTATGAGCAATAATGTCAACAATTACGAAGATCCCTTCCCGAGTTATGAATAAAAGAGGGAATAAAAGGATTCTCCAAATCATTAAGCCAGGCATCACCACTGTAAACAGAAATGGATAGACCATTACCAACCCGCCACCTGCACCCCTTCCTAAGTAGATAGACTCCCAAATACTCCTCTAAGTAAAGCTTGGATTAGAACCAAGCTTGGCATCAAGGAAGTTTGTGTCAAAGAAATACTTAGCCTTTAAAACCTGCAAAACAAGGACATCGAGACAATAAACCAGCCGTTAAGCCTGTCGTCATAGCAAAGCCAAGTTTAAAGTCTCCTAAGCTACGAAAACCTGATCCACCCTCAACCTTAGCAAGACTTAATCGTTGCCAACTCATCCACTTAATACAAGTACCCTCACACGAACTCCACAAAAATCCATTTAAAAGTCTTTCAATCTCCAGGCATAATTCCTTTGGAAGGCGAAAAATGCTAGCGACGAACATAGGGATCATTGTCCCAACCGATCTAATAAGCACCTCTTTTCCTGCCTTAACAAAAGAGTTCAATTCCATCCCTGAATACGTTTCCACACACGGTCCTTCACATGAGCAAAAACCACTTTCTTGCTTCTCCCAACCTCAGCTGGTAAATCCA
>CAODLS010947849.1:0-12863 GCA_948243855.1 Flueggea neowawraea | reverse complement strand
GTGTAGGAAATGAAGAAATCGCGTTTGTTCGACGCTTTAAAGGCATCTGAAACACGCCTCACGTACGTCAATCCATGTCTCACGTACGTTAGGGTACCCTTACGTACGTGTATGGACAACTCACGTACGTTATCGGGACTAAAAATCAATTCTGGACACACCAGACCCGACCTCACGTACGTCACTGTTCATCTCACGTACGTGAATCATCACGGAAACCCAGCACACGTACGTCAATCACTGAAAACACATATGCTACGAAAACATTGTCTAACGTACGTTAAAGTCAGTCTTACGTATGTTAGCCTTTCATAACGTGCGTTACATCCAAGACTACGCACGTTATGCACGTTAAGCTTTCATAATGCGCGTTACTCCTAAGGCTACGCACGTTAAATGCCTTATTTCTTTTTTCTTGACTTCTCTTGTTACCGAATCATTTCTAACACTTAACAACATCCATCCTAACATGATTACATCATTCAACATCCATAGGTATTCCCAAAAGTCTTTCATGTCCTATTCGAAACTATAGGAAACATGATCGGAAAGTACGGAATATTACAACTATAGCCTTGTAACCATTGTTCTCGGCTCGCTGCACTAGCTCAGCAGTAATTTCTCGATTCTTGAATATCTAAGCTCACAACAAAAACCAATCAAAACTTTAGCTCCAACAATAAATATAAAGATAAAACATTGATTACAGTTGGAGTTGAATACATATAATTGAAAGAACCAAGCAGCATTGCAACTGGCTGCAACCTCCTCCAAGCTACAGCTCGACGAAAAGGACAGTCTGTAAACATCAAGAAAATTGAAACAGAGATATGAATCCACATTCAAATATGTTCAACATACAAAAACAAGCAAAGCACTACAATAGTACCATTACAGTGTTGCACGCAGCCGCAGCTCTGGCAGTTGGAACCTCGCCTGGAATCAAACATTAAAAAAGTTAAGTGATCCTGAACAAGAATGAAGAGACTGTAGTGATGGAGAAACGATACCTTCAGGGTGAGCCCCTTTATGAAAAGCAGTTGGAGCAACGAGGATGGGAGCAGAAATTTTGTCACCGAAAAGAGAAGTTGACAGGTCTATTCTGCTCACATCCACAAGCACCCTTGGCCTAAACCTGAGAATTTTATTCGGAATTTACATGTAAATGTCTCTTTTTTTGTTATGATCAATGCATTCAGGAATTAACAGATAAGTAGATCAGAGCATTACGTGATTCTGCGAAACGCTTCGACATTTTCACGTAATGTGAACTCATCTTCAGCTCCTCCGGCGTAGAATTGGAAGTACTTTCTCGGCAAGATTTGGCGAGCCAATTCTTGGAATTCATTGAGATTCACGGGTTCTGATGCCATTTAATTTAACCTGCAACCATATCTTAATAATCATCAAAACCTTTTAACTACCTGGTATTTTATAAACAGCTCAAAAAAATCGGTTGACAATACAATATTAGTCCATGAAAAACATGTGACTGATCAAATCTTACGGAACAAATAACAGATATATGTACCTAAAAGAGAAAAATTGTTTTCACAGGTAAATATATATGAAATGTAAATTCATTAACTCAAACTCCCAGTTAATGCATCAATAACAAACATAGGAGAGTAGTTGTTTTCTTTTTTGATAAATCACGACCTTCTAACGCTGGAATTAGGAACTAATATTGAATTTACCGCTCTACCAAGCAAATGAGCGACAGGGAAAACCCTTGCAAACTATAAAACTCTTCTTATCAGAATTTTAAGGTCATAGATTTTTTTACAAACAAGTAATTGAGTTGTTAGTGAGGTATTCTATCTTTTGTGCGTCCACTTCTGCTTGAGCAAAAGAATTTTATTTTTTTTTCAGGAACTTGCTTGTGCTTCACATATTTATTGTTTCGAGTACTATCGGGATTCGGCAATTGCGTTTTAGTATGGTTATATAAGTTTAATTTTTCTTTAATATATTCTCCTCTGTTTTTTTTCCTATTAGTAACATTCTAACTTTTCTTTTTGATAGAATTATTTGAATCTCCCTTTTTTAACCTTTTTAGTTTATAGTATAATTCTTCATTTTTAGTTTATTTAAAAGCCTCTCACATCAAATTTGTAATGTCACGATATCGTGCTAAAAATTGGTTGATGAAACCAGAAAGAAACAAAATAGAAAAGTTAAAAATTTCTTGTGAATTCTATCAAAAAAAAATCTCTAGTGAATAACTAGGGTTCTGTTGGAAAAAACGGTCTGCTCATGACGGGTGAACCGAACTCGGTCGGTCAAGGTGTGAACCGGAACGATGAACCGAGACCAATTTGCGAGTCCAATTGAAATGGGCCCAAAAGGTCTATGTGATAAGCCCATTGGGTCCACAACCCATTTAAGGGCTTATATATATGAAAGAATGTTTTCATTCTTCCATTCCATGCCCACACAAACGTGAGAGAGAGGGAGGAAAGGAAGAAGATAAAGTTTCTTCCTCCATGTTGTACCTCTCTCTCTACTCGTTCTTCGTCCGTCGACTGTCTCGATCTGCGTGGCATTTTGGACCAATGAAATTGTGACACTTGTCATTATAACACGTGTCTCCACGCGACTGTGACACGTGGCGGCATTCTAGAGTCGCACGTGTCTTGCATTATCGGCGCGTGATCGCGGGTGGGATAGATATGTAGCCGTGTCAGCGCATGACACGTGTCTTGACTCCAAATTTCATAAAATTTTTGGCATAACTAAAATTTAGATTTTTCTGGAATTTTTGACATATTTTTCACAATTTTTTGAGTTCCAAAACTATTTTTTCCAAATTGTTTGGATATTAAAAATGGTGTAAAAATTATGAAAAATGTGTTTTCTACCAAGAATTATTTTGGAAATTAGTTTTCAAAATAATTGATTTTAAAAACATGCAAATATGGTTCTTATTGATTTCAAGTATTTGGGGAATACGTGAGTGTGTATACACCCGTTTTATTTGTAATTCATTACGAATATGCGGATGAGGTAAAACGATGTTGCATAGAAGGAAGTGTGAATTAAGGAAGAATTTGCACGACTCACAAAACGAGTATTTTGGGATTGTGGAGGTTGTAAAGAGAATAAAATAATTGTACATAAGTGTGCATAGGTGATGAATGTTTGCTTTCATAAGAGATTATGATTCTTATCAACAATATTGGTTAAATGTATTGATTCATACTAGAATTTTATGGAAACATTATTCCCTAAGTATCGTGGAAAGATACTTGGTGATTCTAGAAAATAAAAACGTTTTGAGATTGGTATGTCCAATATTAAATCATGATCGCGAAGAAAGATAATGAGAAGTGGTAGATTCACTTTATGATCGTTTGATTATAGAATTCTTCGAAAAGTTGGTACAACCACTTTTGAATTCTGATCTAAGATATTGGATTGTGATCCATTATGTATCCAAATTGGTAGGTATAAACTTAGTGTTATATGTATTTGGAATTATATTGGGGATATTTAAGCATTATTTATGTGTTAATGCTAACCAATGTTAATGTACTTGTATTAACATTGAAATTGATTGTTTGAATATCATGTTGGTTCAATAAATTATAATGATTTCATTTATTGTTTTTGACTTATTATTATGTTAATTTGTCTTAATTTAATATACAATATTTTATATGTTAAATATATTATCCAATTATTGAGTTTTTCTAAATAATTGAGATGACGAACATGGATTCTCCTAAGTCAAATGGACTTTAAAAGTGAATCCAAACAATCATTATTTATTGTCTATAAAATTAAATATAGCATAGTTAATTATTAAGATCGAGATGGTAAATATGCACATAGTGTACTTTTCGATTCAAAGCTTAATAAGATGCTATACTAGTTTAATTTTGGTTGGATAGTTAATATATGTGTATTGCTAAGACTTACTTTTGTGCAATTATGTCTTGTTGTTTGTCATATTATTTGTGATATTCACTGCTTGTAAACACGATTGATGCTGAGTCATACGAGCACATATGTTGAGCTTAGGCGGCAACAATTGTAAACCCTAGATTATGAGAATCTAGCGTGTACTTTGAGAGCAAAAGCTCATGCCATTTGAACTTGGTTAAGGTTGAATTCAAGGAGGAGGAGTATACCACTCAATACATTTATGGACAGTAATGTCTATAGACGTGGAAGTAAGAAAATTCCACTATCTCCATAATCTTGTAAGTAAAAAGGATGATGAAATCACTTTGGCTGATTTTTACAAGTATCGAGGTGCAATAATTTTGAAAATTGCATTTAAGGAATAGTTAGTTGGAATGACACTAACTAAGCTTGTGGTCTTTGACCATCAACACTGATAGTTGTTACAAGTATTCTAATCATGTGAATAAAGGCATAAGACCTATATGATTAAAGAGTTAGTGATATTGGTCATAAATTGATCAAAGACGATGTCTAAAGTTTTTTTTCCACTTCTTTCCTACAAGTTAGGAGCAAATTGGATTGCACCCAACCCACGCTAATCTCAAAAATGAGATCGTGGAGAATTGGATAACATCTTATTCTATTGGAGAAATTCCAATATAAAAGCAAGGAAAAAGGTTTAAGAACCTTAAGTCCTTAAGAAGTGGAGATTAGATAGAATATTTTGAGGACATCCTTGAACATGAATAAGGCCAACATTTTGTGTGTAAATGTTCACTACCAAAGCCGCAAAATATGTGAGACGATGCACCTTTCAGGGTATGTTGCTCAAACTCAAACAAGTGAGAAAAGTTACATTGTTCAATGTTCACGTTAGTGGATGATTAATTCAAATTTTAGGATCTTCACAATGAAGTTATGACGTAATTTCATTCAATACCAACTAGTTCTAAGAAGGAACAAGTTGAGCATGCAAGGAATAACTCGAAAGTGAGAGTTTAAGGATTTGACATATGCGAATTTGTTTTGTGCAAAAGCCGAAACATTTCTTGCATTAACTTTTGTCGTAAATGTATTGAAGTTTGCCTTCAATCTTTATTCTAGCAATAACGTTATTTGTTAGACTATGTTTTGAGTGAGAAACTACTTTAGAACTAAAAGTGGTTTCTTAGTTAAGGTAAATCACCTAACTATTAAAAGTTCTAGTTTTCATTCGTTGCCACTTCACATAATCACGAGAGATTATGTGCAGTTAATGCATGTAACACAACCACTTTGACAAAATCGAGTTTATCGATTAGCTAAAGTGGGAGTATTAGACAATTGTGTAAGTTCAAATTGTCTAATTGCGAGCATTGCAAAGAGGAAAAAATTAGAGAGGAAACCATTTCAAAAGGCATTTTGAGTTGAATTTTGTTGCTATTAATCAACTTTTGATGTAAAAGAACGAGAGGGCAAGACTAATGCCTACTACTTCATCACTGATATATATATGACTGTGAAAGGTACAATCATATTTATTTTATTGGAACATTTGGTATATTGGAGGATTGAGGATGTGTAGTAGACGCCATAGGCTCAAGATCTTCAGATGAGCCTTCATCCTGTCCTGATAATGGAGATGTCCTAGACGTTTCTCCCTATTGTTGTGTGGACATAAGTATAGAGGATATATCAGCATAATGATCAGAAGCTGATGAGAACTCTGTAGTAGTTGATGACGTGTCCTCATTAGATGGTTCATACACTGTAGGAATTTCTTCCTCAGATGAGATGAAATCATCTCCTAAACTTTCTGTGTTTGTCTGAATGGATGGCATTGATTCTTCAGAACTAGATAGTTCTGTTGATCATTCTTCTTCTTTAGGAATTGGTCTCTGCTGTAAGTACTGCAAAGAACCAAAATTTTGATCCTGGTAATTATCTTCATAAGGATCTTGAGAATCTTGAAATTGAGAAGCTGTCATAGAGGATGATGACTTATCCTTTGTGTCTCTTCTAGACATTGAAGCCTCAACGACTTTCATTTTTTCCTCTTTTCTTCTTGGATTCCTCAATTCGTTTCTTTTCTTTATCATACTCTGCAAAAGTAGTGAAAACAAGAGGGATGCCATTTCTTCTGGCTGAAGTCATGAATCCTTCAAGAGGTGGTGAACTCCTCATTAAATAAGTAGAGCTAGAGAAGGTAGGTCTTTCTGTTCTTCGTGGAGAAGAAACAGGGAAATCACATATGCTCTGAATCTCCTTCTTCAGCTTTCTTATCTTATGATCAAGAGACTCGAACTCATCATCAAATTGCTTTGCAACAATCTTATCATGAATTGCATCTTCGAGTTTCACCAATCTTTTTTGAAGATCTTTAGTAATCTTCTCAACAGTGGAAGCCACTGTTTTGATCTCTTCATCATTCTTCTTCACAGTTCTAGAGATCTTCTCAAGCTTTTTGTCCTGCCTTTTCAAGTGACTTTTCTGAGCAAGATGACTCTTACTATGCCAATTAAGTACCTCCTTAGCTGCAGTTAAAGGTTCAGCAAAATCGTCAGACTTTATAGTTGTCTGCCTGATAAAAGGTCTCATAAGAACACCAGTTGTTGATATCTGTGGAACCAGTGGAGGATAGTCACTATCATAGCTGCTTTCTTCGGTTGGCTTTAAAGATGAAGCCATACAATATGGAACAGCAGGTACTGTAGGAGACTGAACAGAGGAAACAACATCTGTCTTGCAAAGGCCTTCTTGCCTTAGAATCTTGAGAGCTTCTTTAGCTGGTAATGGAAGTCGTCTCTTCCATTCTTTAGCAAGCTTTTCATCACTCCTCTTTCTCGTTTCTTCAGAGATACCGACCCATGGAGATGAACCTCCATATTTATCATTAGGCTTGGGAAATGGCCGGCAAGAGGATCTAGTCCTTTTCTTCCTTTCACCAGGACGATCATCATCATCTGCACATGAGTATCCATCTTCACACATCATTGGGTCAACATCCCAAATGAAGTGTCCATTTATCCTGTCTGTGTAGACTGGATGGCTATCAGGCTCAAACCAAACTACAAGAATCTTCTTGTTGGTAGGGACATGAATAATCATAGCCACTGTCTTAAACAGTGAAGAGCCATTGCTACTAGCTTCTTTTCCTTTGGAATCATCAGGTGGCTTGAATATGGTTTCAACCGTTCCATCCTTCCGTCGATGGAAAGTATAGTCTTGAGACTGAACATGCTTATTGACAGTGCGGATCTTCTCATAGTTAGTTAGCCAAGAACGTGGGACTAACTTTTCCAAGGTCTTATTATCCAGCTGTTTAGGAGCCTGGACAACAGTTGAAACTCTGTCTGCAATTTCAGAGAAGACATATAGAGCATCTGGAGAACCATAGCCATTAAGATCAACAGCATGGTCTTGCACCCTAAAACAGACTTGTTGGTGTAACTTAGCTATATGGGAAGTAGCTACATGAGATACTCCTTGAATTTGGATCTAAACCTTCATCCCAATAGAGAGATTTGGATCTCTAAGTGACATGACGAAGTTGGGATAAAAGGTAAGCATTACACTTCCATCATTTAACGTAGTGATTACAGAGTCGATGACTACGTGTTGATAATCCAAAACCCTAGAGTTTAGGAGTGTCATTCTTGCTGTGACTGAACATCTCTTCTGCCATTATAGGTTAGAAGTAATTTGATAACACCCCAGTGGAGGTGGGTGTATCATTCCTTAAGAGATTAATTGATCAAGGACTGAGGGACTTCTATAGTAATGTACTGCTCATGTTCTGTAGCAAACAGATTGCTTTGATCCATTCGAGATGCCTGTACATATTCTTTTGGTCGAGGTTTATTTATGTGTAATAGATGCCGTATAGAAACACCTTCTCGAGATTTTTCATAAACTGTATAAGGATTGATGAGTAGTTGTATGAAAGAAGAAACATGAGCTTTTTCTGAAATATAACTGTATTCCACCAATTTATCAAACTTGTTGATTTTTTGAGAATTAAAGGATAGTATTTTAAATAGTTATATGATATTTGTGATAAAAGAATATACTAGAGTTAGATGGTAGATCATAAGTTGTATCTACGGTTTGTGTTTAATCCTACAACGAAGTTCCCAACGAGGCGTAAAGGAGGCGATAATTATGGAAAAGCCATTCCCGTGTCTCTGCCTTCGTTTGGAAGACCCTTTGATGCTTCCCCATTCCATTCTCTGTATCCAACCCCCATAGATCATCCTCCTCACCACTTTTATATAATTACTCATTTACTTGTGTATCTCTTCGCACTCCACCATTCCTCGATCTTAATCTTCCCGCCAAAACCTTCAACTCCTCCACTCTCAGCCGCAACGCCTCATGGCCGACGCTCGCCCCAGACCCGCCGGTGATTTTTTCAGCCCCCGCGGAAGTACTCCACATGGCAACACCCCTGTAACTCTCTGATTCTTTTTTTTTTCCTGTTCCAATTTGAATTCTTTTTACCTAATTTGTTCGCTTTTCGTTTCCATATTTGTCAATCATCCAACTTTTGTGTTTGAATCGATTAACCCTATATTGCTTTGGCATTTGGATGTGTTGATTTGTTATTTTGAGACCTCAATTTCCCTTTTCTTTAAATAAAAATAGCTTTTATTGAGTACTGATGATCTTGATTGAAATGGCAACAATACTATGTAGGTCGGAGGAAGGCAGTCATCCAGTGGCTCCACTAGTTCCACTAGCCAACGACGTGGAGGAGGAGGAGGAAGTTCTGGCCGTAGTTCACGTGGCGCGTTTCAGGGGCGTTCAAGTGGTAGCAACCATCTCCATCGTCAAGAGTATAGACCAAAGACGCAGCCAATTGAATCAGAAAATGCCCAAAATGTCAACGCTTTGGTCTCAAATTTTGAGGTAGAAGACACAATGAGAGTAGATAGCGGCTAAAGTTTAAGTCTTGATGGGTTAAGTATTCTGCCTCGACGCAGTGTGAGGAGAAGTGCGTTGAAGATGAAGAGAAGAGGGAAAGTTCTGAGGCAGTGATGGAGAATTGTTTTGATATTTGCTTGCGTAAGGAGGGAAGTTGTGTGGTGTTAAAAGCTTAATTGTTTCAGAAGAATAAGGAAAGGCGCAATGAAATGAAGTGTTCTTATGAAGGGCAGATGTCGTTTGTGTTAAGGCCTGGAATGGTTCTTTTGAAGAACTACTTGTGAATAAGTGATCAGGTAGTTCTTCTTCGTCGTGCTTCACTATGATCTGTCTCTTTCGCTTTGTGTATGTGGCCAATTGTTTTTGATGTGTTATCTTTGGGTTCTGTAGAGATTGACCTAAAACTTATTTTCGGATTTAACATGCTGTAATTGTTAATTTTAATGTAAATTGATGTTTTGAGCAGCATCTTGTATGGATAAAATTTGGTTTGAAATAACTTCTTGTGCTTCTCAGGATAATATGTTTATCTTTAACTACATCCAGCCTACTGTTTTCTGATTTTGGTTATTGTTATAACTTCTGCACTCTTTTTTCTATAGATCAATATAGTAAATCAATGCCGGGAGCTAGGTCTGGGGGCTGGAGGCTTCTATCAACCTGGCTATCGCGATGGCAGGAGACTTAATTTGAAAATGATGTGTCTTGGGAAACATTGGGATCCTGACACAAGTATTTATGGAGAATACTGCCCATTTGATAATGCTAAACCACCAGTTATTCCTCCTGAATTTCAAGTGTTGGTGGAGAAATCAATTGAGGGTGCTCGTTCTCTCATAGAAAGAACTTCTAAAGCAAGCATTGTAAAAGAAATTCTTCCATCGATGTCGCCAAACATTTGCATTATGAACTTTTATTCATTGACTGGCCGGCTTGGGCTTCATCAGGTTTGTATTGAGAATTTTTTCTGTTCGAGTTCACATGGTAGAAAATAGTTCTAGACTTCTAGTTATGCCTGGAAATACATGCACATATATGTCTTTAACTCATTACAGACAATTCTATTAGACGATAATCAGGAACAACTTTTTTGTACACTATAGTGCCATTTGCCACCTGTCACCTGTGTGATGTTAGTTGAAGCCTGCTTGGACATTTGACTATCTAGTATTAGCAAATTCTTTCCACATATCTTTAGTCAACTATGCCAACTTCAGGTGAATTTTTTTGTTGTGCAGGATAAAGATGAAAGTGAAGAAAGCATGCGTAAAGGATTGCTTGTTGTTTCCTTTTCAATTGGCGAATCAGCAGAATTCCTATATGGTGATCATAGAGATGTTGAGAGAGCAGAGAAAGTCACACTGGAATCAGGAGATGTTCTGATATTTGGTGGCAAATCGAGACTTATTTTTCATGGCGTAAGTTCTATTCAAAAAGAAACTGCCCCAAGGACGTTGCTGGATAAAACAAGTCTTCGTCCAGGCCGTCTTAATCTGACTTGCAGACATTATTGAAAATCTAGTTTATGGATGGACCTTTTGAAGAAATTATTAAAAATAAGTCTAAAGCAGATAGCAACTTTTGTGTTTTTGGCAGGCACACGTCAGTAGTGGCTAGGGATGTTGATAGTGTAACCATCTGTTTCTGCAATTTGATTTCAGTGAAGGGTTTTATCTCTCCTTGTTAGGTATTTTCAATTTCTGATGCCGATATCTCTTTTGTTTTGCAACGTTCCAGGATAATTTGAATAAGGATTTGCATCCCTTGAATATAAATTGACTTTTTTTTTTGGGAAGCAGTTCAACTTTTGTGCAGCTGCTTCAACTATAATCCTTTTTTTTTAACTGAAATGGAATTTCATTACTGCAAATCTCGGCTTCAACTATAATCCTTAAATGCAGAAAATTACACAACAGAAATGTTGAAAGCATGGTATGGTCTTCATTGGAAACTTGCCTTGCTCTATTGACTTGTTAGCTTGGATATTAAATTGGGTATGGTTTCTCTGACAGTTCTTCTAGATCTGCTTCTAGGTCATGGTTGGTGGGCTGCTATTTCTTGGAACTTACCACTTTTTGTTGGCAAATTTATACCTCACCATTTTCTTATATGAAGAATGCTTTTTTATCACTTATAACATGGAGCCTTTTTGGCAGCCAAACTTTCAACAATTCCATAACCAAAGATAAATTTTTTCTCTCAGATTTGTTAAACGACATATACAAATTCCAACAAGATACAACGACCTACTTATTAGCTTTGCCAAACTCATCTGCGGGACCCAACTCAGCTTTCCAGCACCCAACTCAGCTTTCCAGCTCCTGACAGCATATATAATAAGACATACTTAAAAGTACAAATTAATTGCGTGCATGTGTGCTCCATTATTTTTTGAAGTTTATAAGCAATGCTTTCTGCAACTGATGGAGATTGTCATGATCCTTAGATGAGAGAAGTATCAGATTGACTCTCTTTTGATGATCAGCAGCAGTAAGTTGGGAGAGGTTGAGCCATGCTGGAGAAGCAGGGCACATGCTGAAGCACTCAGAATAAAAGGTCTGATAATTCTGCATGTGCCCTTCCTCTCCGGCTTGGACCTTTCTCCCTTTCTGAGCATTTCGGTTCAGAAAACGCGGCAGGACCTACCGGTGGTAAGAATTGCTATCTGCATTTCATGGTGCCTTGACCAAAGAGTTGCTGAAATATGATAATTTGCAATTAAAAAAAATGAAGCATTGTAATTTCTGCAAATCATTGTTGCAGATCTCAGACTCAATGTTGCAGCTTTAGTGCATCTCACTCCCATATCAAAATGGACATCCAATAACATTATTTGGTTAACTATATAATCTGCTGTTGACTAGAGTTGGTCGAACTTCCATTAAACGTTGTTCGATTCAACTAATCCAATCAAATATATATAAGTTACTTTATTCATAGTAGAATATGTATTAAGTTTATCAGTATCAACCACGTTCAGATCGATTTTCCAGAGCTGATGCAGCTGAATCCACATGGGAAACCAAACAAGAATAAACTTTCTGCTTTAACCAATGAACAGTCTCCATTAGTCCATTATTTTCTGAGCTTATGCTTCTTTGTTTGTCTAGCCATCCATTTGCATGCTTAAGCTGTGACAATGAAACAGCAATAAGATTGTTCTCAGGCTCAACTTTTCGGCCAGGTCTGGTACTCTCCTTACCTTTCTTCTCCTGAGTAATGCGAAATCCGGAATCCAAGGTAGCCTCCAAAAATTTCAGGAACCAAGCTCTTGTTTCATTCACAAGAGATTCTCTCAGCTCTTTGATCTCCTTTGCACCATCTCCTTTAGCCCATTCCAGCTTTTCAGTTCCATTTGACTCCATCGAAGACTTTGATGTACTTTTGGCATGAATTAAACTTGCCTTTTTGCCAATCTTTTCTGTGTCTGGTACAGAAAGTTGAGTGCACATTTGCAGAGATTTGTCCTTTAATGGGAGTGCCACATTCGGCTGATCAATGAGCTGTTGTAGTGCAAAGAACTTGGTGAGGGAGACCTGAGGATTGTCTGGTGAGGCAGAGGAGCAAAGATCTGCAAACATACTAAATAGAGAAAATATAGTCAAGAAAACATGAAAAAAATGGTAATGTGTTACATTGCTGAGAATTTTTTTTCCCGCTCAGTGAGCTTAATTACTTGAGGCTCTTGATGAGAACTGCAGAATTAGATGCTTCTTTCTGAGCTTCTGCTACGACTAGCAAAGCTAGGTATCTCCTTCTAAGCACTCCCTTGATGATCAAAGATGACAGGAAAAAAGAACACAATTAATTATGTATTGAATATGGCCAAGATGATTGTTGCTTCAACAAATAATTAATGTACCTTTCCAGGTTTCAACAGGTTCGCTGGAAGAGAATTCCACGATGTTGCATCAGGTGAAAAGTTGTTATCTTTAACACTTGACAAACAATTCAAGATTTCCTGTTTACTTGATGAACGTTTTGCAGATGCATTCTTAGGAGTCGCAGGAATCTCCTTGGCGTTGAATTCAGCTACCTCTGGCTTCGATGAA
>CAODLS010947818.1:0-35043 GCA_948243855.1 Flueggea neowawraea | reverse complement strand
AGGACAAGCAAAATCCTAATTGTGGGGTAATTTGATGAAATCTCGTTTGTACAACTGATTTCTTATTGTTTTGGATATTATTCAAGCGTTATTGATGAGTTTTGGTACTTTAATCGATCATATTATATTTTTCGGGTCATGTGATGGTGTCTTGATAGAATTGAATGAAAGCAAGCCAAAACGGAGATTAAACGACAACTTTTGAGGCTTTCAACATAAGATACAGTCTGGGACCACAAGACATGGCCATGTAATATCGTGTCATATTCGTCATTGTTAAATGCACCTTCAGGACGCAAGACACGGTTTGGAAGACAAAGACGGGGCCCTGTAATTGCATAATTTGCATGTGTCCTATTCGCCATGGATAAATGCACATTCAAGAAGCAAGAAACGACCTTGGAGCCCAAGACATGGTCGTGTCTTAGGAGTTTTGTTTGTGTCTTTCAAGTTTCGAAACCAAATGCGTCAAAGAGCTAAAATGACAAAGTTTTAAAGTAAGACACGGTTTGGGAACCTAAGACACGGACGTGTAATGTCTGTATCGGGTCGTGTCTTACCAGAATACACCATTTCGGCCTATTTAAGTTCGGAACGAACCCTAATCAGAATGAGCTACCATTGACACCCAAAAATAGAGTTCCAAAGAGGGAAAGAGCTGGGTTTCAAAGGGAGAACGTCCTTGGAGTAGATCAACATCAAAATCGAGTGGATTTCTTGAAGATTGAAGGATTCTCGATAGGTTCCCTTTTTCTCTCTTGGTTTTCATTCATTTTTCTTGTTTTATCTACTGCCATTATGAACTAAATTATTATGCATCTAGATGTGATGAGCCCTAGGACGAATTTGTGAATGGGTTTTGTTATTGTGTTGCTTTGTTCATGAATTAATACTCATCTATGATATATGTTGTTGTTGTTGGATTGATTCTACCGGTGTTTTGATTCGACAATTGATTGCATGCGTGGGAGTCGAGAGATTTATAATGTTTTTTGAATCGCTCATATGTGAGAGGAGTTGCACCAAACCTAGAGATAGGTTGACGTAAATCTTTCTTATTAAGGTCAAACTTAATATGGGAATTCATTAATCAGTGTTAATGCAATGTGGGGTATTAATTAGGAAGAGATTCCGGTTAATCAACTTGACATTAGATGTTAATTGACTCGAGAGAGAGGTTAATGTATGTTAGGAATTCCTACGATCGAATTGTATGAACAAATGACTTAGTGATGAGGTCGATTTTGCTACGGTAGTCCTAGGGGAATTTAACATCTAGATGCTACTGTTACCCTTGATTGCCCGGTTCTCAAACTCTCTTTGTGCTACTGTGTTGTGTGTTGGCGTGTCTCCGTTCCTTTTGTCTTTATAGGCTAGATAATAGAGAGAGAGAGTTATTACTAGTACTCTTAGTCTCTGTGGGATACAACACTCGGTACTCAAGTCCGCATACTACAAATGATAGGTGCACTTGCCTGTTACTAATAGTTCTTCTATAAGAGAACAAAGGGAATACATGAACAAAGTTCCATAAGTTTTGGGTATAGGTTCTATCATGTATGTTATGTTATGTACTAGGTTGGATGTTGCACATGTACTAAGCATGATAAGCATGTTCCAACAGGATCCAAGTGAAAAACACTGGACTGTTGTCAAAGGGATCCTTAAGTACTTATGAATGACTAAAGGATTCTTCTTAGTGTACGACAGAGTGGAAGAACTCATTATAAATGGTACTGATGATGAGGACTCAAAATCACAGTCTGGTTATGCGTTTTGTCTGAATGGAGGTGTTGTGAGCTAGAAGAGCTCTAAGTAAGACACCATCGCTGATTCTACTACATAGTTGGGGTATATTGTAGCTTCAAAAGCTGCAAAGGAGGTTGTTTGAATTAGGAAATTCATTACTAGATTAGGAGTTATCCCAAGCATCCTAGATCCAATTGAACTCCATTATGATAACAACGGGGTCATCGCACAGGCTAAGGAGCCCCGATCACAATAGAAATCCAAACATATACTCAGGAGGTACCATCTCATTCGAGAGATTGTCGAGAGAGGATATGTGAAGATATGCAAGATTTCTAGAGAAAACAATGTAGCAGATCCACTAACCAAACAGTTAGCTAGGCCAAAGCATGAAGATCATGTTAGATTCTTCGGACCTAGGATTATGGCTGATTGAGACTAGTGCTAGTGGGAGATTGTTACTGTAAGCCCTAGCCCCATTGCATTGCATCCAGGTTATATTTATATGAGGCATTGTTTTATCTCATTATTATTCATGTGCATGTTTAATTGGATAAAACATCTATGAATAGTAATTCTTCTTAAGTTATCAAATATGTGATTTGGATAATAAAACCTTGAAGCATAAAATAATACTATTCTAAATATCCCTAGTCGATTGTTGTCATGGGAATGACAATAAACAAAGACTAGTACGTACTCTGTGAGATGATCATGTTTTACTAGTCATAGGATATAGGATATCAATCAGAGAACATAGAACATGTTAGAGAACAGCGTTTTGGGTCGATCCGCTTATGAGAATACTACATGGTTGAAAGGTCACTTGAATCCCTTGACCTGAAATCACTATGGATTCTTGGTTGATTTCTTGTATACTTTGACATACGCCTAACATTATTTGTAATGAGTAAAAAGTATGGGTATGATTGGGTATGACATAACTCATGCTAAGAAACATGAGTGAATACAAAAAAGATATCACTGACCACTTGATTAGTGAAATTAAGTAGTGTGTGGCCACACACAAACAAAGTGATAAGTGTTATCATTTGTTTGACTTAGTCAGGATCACTTATAGATCAACGAAATGTTTTAGCATAAATAAGGGTAACTGGGTTTCATGCCTTATGCTAATCATGATATTGAGAGGCAAAAGGTTGTATAAGGTCGTAATTAGGTTATGATTTATGGGGTTTGCTCATTGCCAACATTGAATGAACCTAGAGGATCACACACAATAAAGATCTGGATTGGTTACAAAGATTCTCTCTTGTAGTAAGTGAATTATTAAGATGATTAATTTGATTAATCAATAATAATTCAGGGTTTTATGATTTATGTGTTAAATAAGATTTAATGTATAGTCCATTAATGTAATGGGCTTTTAATAAACATCACTAGTATTAGGGTTATGGGTATTTAATTATGTGTGACATAATTTGACCCATATGAGTGGTTTATTAAATGATAATGTATCATATAATTAAAAGCTCAATAAAATTAATTAAACCCATAAGAATTTCGCCACAACCTAACCTAATTAGGAGTGAGAAAATATGACACTCATCCTAATTAGGATGAAGAAATTCGGCACACACCACCTTTCTTATTTTTTAGGAGTCATTTTCCTTGTTTGACAAGGATGAATTCGGGACATGCACTGACTAATTAGGAGTTTTATTCTTGTGTGACAAGGAAAATAAAACCCTAATTTGTATGTGACAAAATTAATTAGAAAGTGAATATTTTTGTGAGACAAGAATGGCAAACCCTAGTATGACTAGATTATGAATTCGGCACACTCCTTCTAGATGAGGAAGAGACCGAATTCTGAGAGAACAATGAAAGAGGAATTTTGGCCTTCTTATGCACCTATTTAGGTCTCCTCTTATGCCTATAATTAGGGTGCACTCCTTTCTATTCTTTTATGGCTTGGCTAAATTAGTGAGTGTCATGAACAAAGAGAGAAAATTATTTGTGAGTTCTAGAATAAAGATTCTAAAAGATTTGCTAGCACAAATTAGCCTAATCAACAATCTTGAGAGTAGAGGGGAGTTGTCTTTTGGCAGTCCCTATTGTCAATTGCATTAGACTCAAACAAAGGAGGTTGGAGAAAACAATTCGGAAAAAGTAAAAAGGTACACAAGTTCAGCCTTGTTCAATTAATTACGATTACATACAATATTCCTGGGATGTTTCTTATGTGTTTGTTGTTTTTCGCTATGCACATTAGATGTTTATTAACATAAGAAACACAACATTAGAAACTTCAGAAGTTTTTTCTCTCAACCATCATCAATTTCACTCTAACTCTGTCACTTTCAAAAATTCTCACAATTCTAGCTCCAAACTGTACACCCATAATCTCTCTCTCTCTCTCTCTCTCTTTGCAACCCTAAACCAAAATCTCTTTAGCTCTTCGCTCCGTTGGTGTGAGATGGGAAAGAAAGGTGATACCCAATCAAAGAAGGTGCATGATGTGTCTGGAAAAGCCGAACCATCATAACACACCAAAAGGAAACGTTCTAAAGAGCTTCAAAAATAGAGAAAGGGAAAGAAGCTTCAACTTCTTTAAAGAAATCCAAAAGAAGTTTACCAGAGGAAGAGTTTGATGTTAAGAGGTTTTTTAATCTAGTAGCATCCAAGAGGTATAAAATTCTTCAAATGATTGAATTTTCATACTTTAGAGTGTTTGATTTTAGAAGTTTGAGGGAAGGAAAGTTGGATTTGCTTAAAAACTTTATGAAATATGGGTTGAAAGATTTATGTTCTGAGGGGAGAGACTACTATCCTAATTTGGTTATAGAATTTTATTCAAATGCTAGTATCTATCAGGAGGATTATGAGTTCTGGTAGTTTTTTAAAAGCTGTGTAAATGGGGTTGAAGTTCGTTTCACTGATTTTCTTCTTCATGAGTTTTTTTAAACTACCAGTGCATGGGTGCATTCCTTAGAAAGGGAAAGAAAAGGAAAAGGAATTGATTCATGAGGATGACAACTTGGTGGCAGTAAACTAAAATGAAATCTTGAAACTGATATTGGAATGGTGTGGAATGGTTGAAGTGAAAGCAGATGTGCTGGATGGTACACCTTACTCTCACCAAGATCATCAATCCACGATCCCATTCATAGAACCAAATCACGTTTCAAGATGAAACATGCATCTATTTGCTAATGACTGGAAGGAAGTTCATTTCTCGCTCATGGTTTTGAACGTGATGATGGACAAAGTGAGAAGCTTCACGAAACCCACATTTGGACATAAAGATAAGCAATGAAAGCAAAGCATGCCCTATCAGTGTCATCTTACATGAATGTTTAAGCATTTTAAGGTGAGCTTTGTTGGGTATAATACAAAACAAGTTGTGGAATCTCACAAAGTTCGAAAAGAAAATCTAAGGCAATGAAGTTATTCAACATTGTGGGTAAAAGCTATGTATATCATTGCCCCTACATTCAAAGTGATGATGTGTTTATGGACAAAAAGTATGAGAAGCATAGACCTAAGCCAGAAGAAATGGTGTTCACAAGAATTGGGTCAGAACCAAAAGTGGTTCTTGCCAAACAAGTTGGAAAAGATGTTTTGGGCGTGAGAAAAAGAAGCATAAAAGAGTCCTTAAACATCACCAAAAGTGACTTTCTAGCATTCAAATATGACATTGAAGCAATACTAGAAAGGATTGGGGAATTTCAACAGCTAATCTTTAAAAACATTGTCAGTTTAAGGACATGACAAGATTTAGGATAAGTTGAAATTCCTGACCTTTCTTGACCTTCCATGCCTTCACGCTTCACTCATCCTCAACAAAATAAGATTCCACCACCTCAAACAAGTGAAGCTCCAATGAAAGAACAGCCTAGTGCTTCCTAGTTAAATGAGGAAGTACTTGAATTAAGTAGACATGTTGTTGCTTCCATGATACAGGAAGAGACTACATCAGAAGAAACTCAAGATTCAGAGCAAACTATTTCTGAACCAAACATGCCTGAGCAAGAGTTCTCTGATGTACAATTAGTGATGGAAAAAAACATGGTCACTCTAGCACAATCTATGCTAGAAGAAGTTCAGGATTTACCTCAAGAACACGCTCCAAAAGTCAAAAGAGTTAAGCCACAAACATTAAGTCTTGAACTCAAGCGAGTGATGGATAAAACGTCAGGGAAATCACTTGCCATTATTCTTCCTGAGGAGTGTCCATCAGTGGAAGCATTCGAGCAAAAGGAGTTGAATCTCAACAAGCCGACCACTGAAGCTTAGTCTCCATCTACTTCCAAAGCTTGATGTCAGCTGCTCTGATCCATATTCACTCTCATTTACACATCATAATTTGTTTTTCTTATGTATCTTTTGATGGAGACTGACATGTACTGATGTCTATGAGAAATTAACTTGTATGTTCCATTTATTACTCTTTAGTTGTTCAATTATTGCTCTTTAGTTGCATACACATCATAATTTGTTCTCGTTTTGATATATGACAAAAAGGGGGGAGTAGTATTTGAGTTTGAGTTTGCAATGAGTTAAAATTTTAGTCAATTATTTTCTGTGTGCCTAACCAAGTGACAAGGTTTTAAAACCAAAATCAATTTTCAATTTGTTTGATGTGATTAAATTTAAAAAAACAGGTTCACACAATAAAGGGGAGTGCAAACTCTTCAGTGGTTTTGTCATCATAAAAAATGGGGAGATTGTTGATCCATTACATGGACAACATAAAAAATCCTTCTAAGTTTTGATGATTTAACAAAATAACTAAAAAGTTAAAGCATAACACGCTAATGAAACAACTAAAACACGTTAGGGATTTCAACTCCGACTGATATCAAGACCAAAATGGCATCTATGCAAGCTAATCATTCAACATTGCGCATTATAAGTCAACAACTTGCACTAATGAAGTAATAACGTTCCTCAGTAAATATTCTGGCATTTTGGAACAATTATGCACAACAATAAGGGAAGCTAATCAAGTAAGAAAGCGTGGAATTGTCAGATGAATTTACCAAAGAAATGCAATTAGGGACACTATTTATTGACGAGTGCATGCTATTGAGCACAAGGAGCTATTGGAATATTATTGCAAAACTCTAAGGCACGCTAATGATCAACAAAGCACGGTATCGAATAAAACTTCACAAGTTGCTTGAAGAACCGACCTGAATGGATGTTAAAGAAATCAAGAACCCTCGTTAAAAGAAAGGTTTGATCTTTGCAGAGGATTTAATAACACACGTTATTTGATGGTAACACACATTGTCGAAGAACTACTTAGAAACTGGCAAATCTATTATACGCTCTTCGGGAATTCAATTTTGAATAATCCCTTCATACGTGATTGTGTCAGAATCAAAGGAGCTATTGAAATCAATAACGCATGCTATGAATTAGTAAGGCACACTATTGAATTGGTCAAGGCACATTAAAGACTGAAAAGGCACGCTATTCAGGTACATGATAAATCTAGAAGCACTATAACTTTAGTAAGGTGTGGTAATGGTCGTAAACGCTCTTTGATCATCGTATGTGGACATGGATAGCATGCGTTAATATCAAGAACACACGTTAATGATGATGATGTCGTTTAAAATCATAATTTTGTGGCTCTCTCACAACGGTTTCTTTGGGGCTATAATAACTATTTTATAGAGCCTACACATAAATAGGGTCGTCCAGAGAAAGAGAAGATAAGAGAGACTTTCAACAATTATGCCCAAGCGTTGGAAAATTGATTTTTGATCTTCTCTCTGACATTGTTCTTGTGCCAACTGAGCTATGATTCACACTTTCGTTCTTTAGTTGGTGTGAGATTTTGATTATTCTTGTGAGAATCCATTATAATCAAGTTTTGGGTATCAAAGCTCGAGGGTAGTATAGGTTGCCTTGTTATATCCTTGAAAACAAGTGTTAGGTTTCTAGTAAGCCTAAAAAAAAGTAGGGTTGGTTTTCTTGTTTTCTCCCTAAAACAAGTGTATTGAAGGTTTTTTGTTAGCGAAAACAAGAAGTTGTAAAGGTTTCTCCTCCAACCTGAAGTGAGGAAGTATAGTGGATTCTAAAATTTTTAGTGAGTTAGAGGAGTGGACGTAGGTCAAAGAGGACTGAACCACTATAAATCAGGACTTTGATCTTCTATCCCTTACTCTCTTTATTGCTTTTGAGTTTATTCTTTGTAGCAGTAAAATTCGATCAAGGTTTCCATTTTGTTTTTCTACTCATTGTGCAAAAGTTTTCAAAAGATATTTAATTTCGATTATAAATTCAATTCACATTCCCTTTTGGATTGCCATATTGGGTTTTCATACCAATCCTTAAATTAGTCCATAGTACATGCAAAGGTCTAGACATAGCTAAAATGGAATGATTTCTAAAAATACAGCCTATGTGTCTAGGATAGAAACCAACTCACTTGGATGTCGAGTCAAGAATCCCGTCATGCACCGTCGATGGATGTCTGGTCACCTCGAATACCAAACGGTGTTCAAACCAATAGAGAATAGCAAAGTCAAACATTATAACTATGGCAATATCGAAATTCATGAAATGCAAATGCAAGTCCCAAACCTTTGATAACGTTGAGAATCCTGTTGCGATCGAATATCTAACCTTTTTCTTCGATAATTGAATATTTTGTAAAGTTACAATATAGTCCCTCAACTTTTAACAAATTATACTTTAATCCCCAAGACCTCATTATTTTACAAATAAGTTGCTCAACTGTTGGAAAAATACCCATTAGTACTTTAATAATTTTATAGTTACCTTTTAAACCTCAAACAATCAGAATTTCTTATTTTAGATGCTACAGTTAAAATTTTATCAAAAACACCCTAAATTCGTCTAAACCAATACAATCCGTTCCAAATCACCTAAATCAGCTTAAATCATGTTTAATCGTATTAATCAACACTCCAATGCAACAATTGAACCAATTAGCATCAAAATTCCTAAAGTCATCTTCCATAAAAAGCCTAACCAACTCAATTCCACTTTAATCTGAAAAACCCAACTCAAACCCATATGTTTATTCTTGTGTAATCTAACAAAATCCAACTTAAAATCACCCAAATTCGTGCTAAATCTGAAATCCTAACTTAACCCAACACCAAACATAAAAAAATAACATTCTAGCACCAATAAACTACTTCTAAAGAATTCTTGCATGAAATGGAACAAAGAAGCAAGTTGGAAGGATGATCTTAGCTCAAAGAGTTGAAAGGAATGAGTGAAATGTAAAGAGAAACAAGAAGAGAGCATTTTTAAGAGTAAGGGAACGTTTTGAAGTGGAGAACGACGAACAAGGTTGGGTCAAGGGGTTTTTATTAACCCCTCACACAAACACATCGATTCACTTGTTTTTTGAAGCCAACGTACATCATACAAAGTATAAAGTACGTTATTTGCCTAAACAATCCTTCCAGTAGCTTGTATGTTGGGTTTTGCATCATCAACGTACGTTGTACCATCCATAACGTATGTCATGGCTGTAAAATGTATGTCACTTTCAACACAATGTACATCATGCTCTTTCCCCGATAATGTATGTCATGGTAATTCTAATGTATGTTGGCATGCTCCATATTGCATTCCTCGATTTCCTATGTTTGCGCGCATGTGTCGGATCATTGCCAGAGCCTGTTAACACCTAAACTTAAAAAAAAGTTCCATCATCAAACATCTTTAATAATCTAATGATTGTCCCAAATGTTTGAAGATATAACTGAAATCGAACGAGGTGTTACACATGTTCTAATCAAAATTGGGCAAGGGGTTACATAGTTTGTATAGTTTGATGGGTTGGGGAATGAGGATCCCAATGCACACTCGGAAAATTTTCTAAAAATTTGTAACACTTTTAAGATTAATTGGGCTTCCAATGATGTAATTGGATTGAGACTCTTCCCATTCTTGTTGTTCGGGAGAGCTAAGCAGTGGCTCAACTTTTTGTCCAGAGGTTCTATCACTACTTGAAATGAGATGGCATATAAGTTCTTGTTGAAATATTTTTTGGGTGCTAAGACTGCAAAGCTCATGAATGACCTTTCTTTTTACGAACAAATTGATTTGGAATCTTTGTATGACACAAGGAAAACATTTTAGGAGTTTCTAAAAAGATGCCCACATTATGGTTTGCCGACATAGTTACAGGTTTAAACATTTTGTAATGGGATAAGCCAATGAATAAGGAAAATGATTGATGTTGCAACAGGTGGAACATTGAACAATAAAACACGATAAGCGGCTTAGAACTCATATAGGAAATAGATATGAACAACTACTAGTGGCATACCACTCATTCTAAGCAAAGTAAACTAGTCGGGGTGTAACATGTAGATGCAGTAACAACTTTGGCAATACAAGTTGAAGCGTTGAGTAATAAGATTGAGGGGCTCTTTATGGTGAACCAACATGCTGTAATCTATGAATTGTGTGAGGGAGGCCATGGAAGCAGAGAACTTAACGAAATTGTGAACTATTTGGGCAATGCTACTTGTTGTCAAAACAATCCATACAGTAACACCTAGAATCCAAGGTGGATAAACCATCCAAATTTCACTTTGGGTGGTCGAGGACAATAGAGACAGAACCATCCGTCGGGGTTCCAACAAGAACAACCAGCTTTAGAGAAGAAGCCTAGTCTTAAAGATCAAATGAGCAAGTTCATTAAAAAATATGAAACTCACTTTACCCAGCTAGGGACAATATTAAGGAATCAAAAAACTTCCATTTGGAACCATGATGCTTCTATTAATAATATTGAATATCAAATTGGGTAGATAGCCAAATTGTTATCTGGAAGGCAAATTGGCTCTCTACTAAGATATTTAGAGACAAATCCTAAGGAGTAGGTCTATGCCATTTTTGTAAATGGAGGGGATTGTTGGGATGTGGAAGAAGTTAGTGCATTAGAAAAGGCTCTAGAGAAGAATGAAGCAACAATGTGGATAAAGTGGAGCCAAAAAGAGTAGTCTATGAGCACAAGCCTCGAATCCCATACCCTGCTACTCTCATTCAAAGATAACATGTGAAGGCAGTTTCCCTTAAAAGTGGCAAGCAACAATGTGAGGCAGAGAAACAATGAGAAGCCAAAAAGGAGAACGAAGTGGCCGGGGGACCTCAGATGGTAAAGGAGTTCAAGCCTCACATTCCAGATCCTTTTTTGTTGAAGAAGGGAAAAAACAACTTGAGCTACCACCTACTAACCTTGAAGAGTAATGCTATGCAACTTTGAAAAACGAGCTGCCTAAAAAGTTGAAGGACACAGGTAGTTTTCATATATATTTTTATCTTGGTAAATTGGATGTTGATAGAGCACTAGCAGATCTAGGAGCTAGTGTAAATGTGATGCCATATGAACTTTTTAAGAAATTGGATTTGGGAGAACCCCACCTACTAGGATGGTAGTGTAGTAGTTGATAAATATGTCACTCATCCTAGCGACATAACAAAGAAATTGAGCTTAAAAAAAGCTTAGAAAAACTATTTGTTCCAAATGGTGTATAAAGGTATGTAGTAGTGTAGAATGGTACACAAGATGTCGAAGAAATTTTTTTGATGAAAATTAATTTAATAAATTTCAATTTGTGTGCACGCTTGTACATTGGTATAACATGTGTACAATGGTCTAATTCTAAAAGGTGCTCACAGTATTTTCAAAAGAAAAATGATATAATGAATTTCAATTAGTGTACACAAGTGTACACACATGTACATTGGTATCTTGTGGTGCACAATATTCGAAAAGGCATTTACAGTATTTTCAAAAGAAAATCAATTTAATGAATTTCAATTGATGTGCACCAGTGTACTTACATGTACACCATAATAAATCATCTTAATAAAGAAGAACCAAATGTCAAATGCCTTATACACAAATGTCAACTTAATAAAAAAAAAAAGAAAGCAAATGCCAAATGCCTTGCATAAATGTACACACACTTAGTGCTTGAAATTCATTAAATCGATTTTTTTCTGTAAAAATATAGTGCCTTTTAGACCATTGTACACCATGGTATACCAAAGTACATGCATGCACACTTGTGTACACTAATTGTAATTCATTCAATTAATTTTCTTTAAAAAATGTGGTGAATGTCTTGTGTACCATTATACACTACTGTACACCTTCTTACACCTTTGTACACCATTTAGAAAAAAATATTTCCCAAATAAAAAACCCCTAAGATCCTTGCAATTGCTACAATCAGTGACTCCCCCCCTTCTCCAATATTTTACACAATATAGAATACATGTTTAGGGTCTTTCCTGTGGACAAGAGAGCGTCCAACACTTTGTCGTAATTTTGAAGTCCACGTTGAGGTCCCTCTTCAACATAAAATCTAACAACATTAGAGCAGTAATGGTCTTGCTTTTCTCGCAACGAACATATAGAAGGCTATTAAAATTGACATCACATCCAACATCGATTAGCAGGGGATTCTTCCAAGGGCTTCCTCAACATGACCCCTCATCTGATGGGCTTCCAAAATCTTGGCAATTAGGTCCATGTTCTCTTTCACTCCTTTATCTAACATGCTCACCATCAAATGGCTTGCAGTTTGAACCCTTCCATCGTTAAATAGACCCTCCATCACTCACCGGGACATGGATGAATTTAGTAATGCCCATTTGTAATCATATTGTCCAAAGTACTTTTAGCATCAGTAGGTTCACCTTTCAAAGTCTCTCATTGTTCTTAACTTCTCCACTTCAATTGAGCCTAAAATCTCCACTCCCTATGAAGCATGACTTCCAGAGACCCGATCCGAACTCGGATCCTCAACTTACGAGATTTGCCTATTATTGATACAATGCATTCCTTATCTTTCTATTTGATTGTTGAGAGCGAGTTTCTTTATGTTCTTCAACCATAAATATGTAGTAAACTAAAAAATCAACAGTATTTAATTCATCAACCATCCATAATTTGTATTAGTCATATAACTTGTTGCTTAATAGATTGTAGTTGGTTATGCTTCGATTTTGGTATAAAATTGAACCAAGAAAAATTGGCCCAAAATTAACTCAACATTAGATAGGAATCATGGTTGACTAGCCAGTTAGAGAGGTGTGTTATAGATTGGTACCAACATGTTTGAAAACAACATATTATATCAACTAACTTTAGCTAATATCTTATTTGCAAGATTAACCCAGCTCATCAACTATCCATACTATAATAATAGAAAAGCTTATTTCAAATTATTCTTAGCCTTTACATTTACATGTCATTCGTCATTCCTTTGTCATTACAACTTCTCTTTTTGTCATAATAAACTAAAGAGTGATCCAGTGCAAGAACTAATGACCAAATCAATTTTGGCAACCGGCCCTTCCAGGTTAGAATTGCCATCATTCTACATACACAAATTTTTTTGGATTTCGTTGCTTACCTCGTAAAGGTCATGTCTTTATTAGATGGAATGGTACCACCATAGGTGCACTTAAGGATTCGAGTTAGGGTCGGTTCTGCGCAAATGAGGTTTCATGAGGAGGGAGGGCATTATAGGCTCTGTTGAAGTGGAGATGTTGAAAAGTGAGAGTCCATAAATTACCAATAGAATTGTACCCACTGCCACAAATTTGGTGGTCCAAGAGGCATCGCTCTAGATCGTCTATGCCCTAGATGTCGTTGTTTCAAATTGCATCGACAACGAAAGAGAAGAGAGATCTCGCTAATTTTTTTGCTCCAAATGGGTTCATCTCTCAAACTATGCATCCCGATAGAGGTCTCTATCTGGCGTCAGATTTTATTAGAGGTGAAGGTTGAACAAAGATAGACAATGGTTACTAATTGTTGTGAACTAAAATCTCTATCTCGTCGTGACTTTCATCAGGGAGACTATAGAGATTGCGCTAGAGATGGAAATCACGATGAAGAGGGACAACGTGATAGAGGAAAATTGTAACATCTTGCTCGTTCTGACTAGGTTCTTTGTAGCATTTTGTTCGATTTTGATCAATCTTGAATGCTTAAGATGATGGTTAGGTGTTTGAGATGACGATTGGATGTTTGATGATAGTTGATGAATGTTTTTAGGTAATTTAAGGCCTTTGATCTTGGTGGTATTCGATTGGATTAAATGGATGAAGTGGAAGAAAATAATTTTGGGAAGAATTTGTCTTGGTAACCGACTAATGATTTTGGGTAGTTGACTAATTGGGGTAGTCGACTAATGACCGCTGGAACTCTCCCAAAACATTGTGCTTTGACCTACTACTCTTTAAAACATTTCAAACCCGACACATCTTTGTCTCATTCACTTTGAAACTCACTCCAACAACATAACCATGCCTCTCCTTTCATTCTCTTGCATTTCCATCTATTCCAATCAAGTTTGTGAGGTAAGAACACACCTTTGTTCCATTTATTTGCCTTATTCCTTGATTTTTTCATGTGGGTTTTGTTCTTTCAATCAATAATGTGGTTCTTAGTGTTAGTTTAGTTAGGTTTTTAATTTTGAGCATGAGTTTGATGACGAATTGTGGTTGGAATACTAGGTGATGCCAAATATGTGCTGAACTAGAAACAGGACAGCAATTGGTCTGAGTTCAAAAATTTTAAAAACATTCTATAAGTTGAGTTAGGATGCCTAGTTTATATGTCGAGTTCAGTTTTGATGATGATGTACACAAAACATCCATGAAACAGATGAAAATGTATAGGTTCTCTAATGTGTAGCAACAATGCACTTTGAGCTTTTCTTACACACGTTGACAATACTAGATCCAACATCCACGCATGGTGATTTTACTATTGTTACGCTGTTCCAAGCACAAAATAGCTTATACACTCACTGATGGTTGTTCAACGCACGTTGGCATTTACTTTGAATTTCGTGAACTAATGCCAATATGTTCTCAATACATTGTTTCATGAAGAATGTGTGACTATGATAACTTGTTTCTTTTCTGGAACACGTCTAAACACATAGAAGAAGTGGGAATACGTGTAGATGAAGTCTGAAATCCACCGGTTTGTTACACCAAGTCATCTACACACTCACACAACAATCAAGGCACATAGACAGGTAAATGATCATGTATGATAAAGTTACAAGAAGGCTCGTGTGTTAAAGAAATGTTATTCATGTCCTAAATGCATATTGAGGATTCAAAATGTCATCTTGAAGATCAAGCAACAATGCACATTGTAGGGGTAGAAACGCACGTTGATATGGAATGACTTAGATAGTAATAAATCAGTTAAATGCTCTTCAGGAATTTAAATATTCCTTTGTACAAGATGATTTCAGAATCAAAGGTGTGAACTTTGAACTCGTCAACATGTGCAGATAATTTTTCGAAGCACGTTGATGTCTTTATCAACGCGTGTTGATGATTGTCTAAGCACATAGAAGAAAGTTACATCCAAGCAGCAAATACTAGAACTTGAAGGCTCTACAACACATACTGATTAGTGGTGGCTTACCTGAAGAATGCAAATAGAACCCAGTAACGCACGTTGAGGACTCTCACGCCAATTTAAATCAAAATTTTCTATTTTCTCACAACGGCTACTTTGAGGCTTCCAACAACTATTTTCTTAAGAGTGGCTATAAATAGACGTCCCATATCAGAATAGATATGAGAGAGGCCTTTGGTAAGTTTACTATGGATTCTCTCTCTCATTTCTACATTTCTAACCCATTTTGAGCTATTTACTTCCTATCACATTTTTGGGTTGGTATGAGCTTCAGTTGGCTATATCTTGGGTTGATTTTGTAACAAGCAAGGCTATTTGGTTGGGGTAGATAGGTTTCCTTATTGTGCCTTATAAAAATAATAGTGGTTGCTAGTAAGCCTTAGAAAACTAGTGGTGAACAGTTTTCTAGTTAAGCCCATGAAAACTAGTGGTTCAGTTTTTTTTTTGTTGAGCCCGTAAAAACAAGGTGTAACGGTTAGCTTGTTGAGCCTACAAAAAAATTTGTGCAAATGGTTCCCTACACCTGTAAGAGAGGAGATAGTGGATTGAAAATCTTGAATGGATCTCAAGGGGTGGACATAGGGCAAATAAGACCAAACCATTATAAATTGGATTTATTTTCTCTTTCCTTAACTGATTTACTTTGCCTTGCATTGTTAGTGTAGGTGTATGAGTATCCAACCAGTAACTGCACCGCATAAGTAATAATAATAAAATATGAAAGGCTTGTTTTCATTTCGCTGATTAATATAGTATTAGTATCATTTTGGTTCGTATGATTAGATCAATGAAATGATGTACATGATGTAGCAGGTTTGCACATTGTTTGCCATCGCTACCGGGAATATATTGGTACTTGAACACTATATCTAAATTTCCATAGTCAATGATTCTCGGTATTGGGCATCGACAATCAGTTAGACTATTACATGACTTGGTTGGTTTCATTTCCCATGGAAAACAATTGTGTGATATATGGGCCAAACATGTAGGAGAACAATTCAGAGTTAATGTGAGTGCTGGACTAACATACTGTCGAAAGACCACATGGGAAATTACTTGAGAGTCAATGGATAACTCTCAATTGTGGAAGATCATGTAACTAGTCCTTTGACTTGAGATCACCACGGCATGCTAATGTCTAATCATGTAAATTTAATCACATTCTACACAACCAGATTAGAGTTGTTAAAAGGTGATCGTTGGGTTGAATGATGAAACATTTGTGTATGGCGTGTGATCAATATAGGATTGTCACCCTTAGTAATATGAGGGAAGTGTCTCATTAGGCCTATTAATTGAGTAAAAATAACTTAAATCCATGGCCATGGTCTAATTGGTTGCAACTTGAGTAGTTGAATCAATTTGGTATAGTTTATCTTAACTTGGTGATTGATGAATTATTTCAAGGTGAGGGTTAAGACTATCCATGCCTTATACTCGAAGAGACACAAAAAGACAAAGGACCGAATTACACGATAATCTTTCATAAAAGGCATAAGTCTCTCCTCGACAACTCGAGTTCACTTGGGTTATGATGGCTAGCTAGGGCCCAATCTTACTAAGTAATTTAGGAGTCAAATCCTAGGTTACTACCCTCGCGAATAAGGGCCTAGAGGGTCACACACAATAATAGGTTGTAGGGATATTGTTAATCATGAGATGAATAATGTTCAAGTGAGCAATCCTAGTTTGACTAGGATTCCTATTTGGCTTATGGGTGAACATCGTCGGGGAGGTGATCTAAGTGTACAGGATAATTTAATATGATACCTAATTAATTTAGAAATATGAAAATATCATTTCATGTGAGAGTCCTAGTTTGACTAGGATTCCTAATCAAAATGGGATTCGTAGTGCAATTAGGATCAGTTCTGAAATGAAAAATAACGATCGTCATATGTTTCAGTGGAACTAATTCTAACACTTGCATGATTCTGAATGTTGAGAGTCCTAATCCAATTAGGATTCCTAATTATGATAGGATTCCTATTATGAATAGGATTTGAGAAACAATAAAATTAGTTCGACAAGTTTGTTTCGATACTAAGGGTTTAGAACAAAATAGTGAGTAGTCCAAATTTGATTAAAGACATCTCAAGATGATTCCTAATTAAATTATAATTCTCAATTTTTATTTAATTATTTGATAATTGAATAAAATAAAAATCCTTTTTGGACTTGGATATATGTTGCAACGGGCTTAAAGATATTGCGCTTATGCTTGTTTAATGGATATAAGCTCAAAGCCCATTAAGCCCAAGTTAATTGAGCCCATTCCTAGTGTAAAAATGAGTTTAATTTTCTATCAAAAGAGTGATTTTGAGCCTCCATAATGATTTCTAAGATGATTTGGAATATCTTCTACAAGATAGGAAGATATCTCACTTGATGTGGGCTAGAATCATGGAGATATTATAAGAGGTGTTTACCAAACCCTAACCATGTCTAGACTAGGGTATTTAAGGGTCTTTTAAATCAATCTTTGGCAGCCTAAGTCATGCATATGGAGAGCAAAGCGTTGCTGCCCTTGTTGTCATTCTTCTAGCCAAAAGCTCTAGACACCTAGCTCTACAAAAGTGTTCATAGCGCATCGATTCGAACCCAGTCCTGAGACAAAAAATCCTAGCCATGATTGTAGACGAACATGGTGTGGATAATGATGGAGACACCATACTTTCAGTGTTGTGGAGTGTTTGGCTGAACACAAAAGGATCAACAAGTTCGTGACTTAGTCGTGTTCTTCACAGTTATTCGATCTTTGTACGAGATAAACATTCGCAACTCCTTCTTTATTGTATGTATCATTTGTTTACATGGATCTTAGTGATTGACAATGTGTAAAGTTTTTAAAAATTTTGTTGCATTTTCCCTACATGTTATCCATCATACATTTGATTTATTTTTGTGTGTGGATTGGTGGTTTTATTGCTTTTGCATTTAACTTTGTTATTTGTTATAATTTGCAAAGATTTTCAACAAAGTTTTCAAAGTTCTTAAAACTCCAATTCACCCTCTCTTGGAGTGCAACAATTGGGAACAACCTTATATTTATTGAAAGAGGAGAATGTTTGCTTGTAAATATGTAACTCTAGGCATGCTGAAAAGATTACAGATTGTTAAGTAAAAGATAACTTTAAAATAATGTATAGGGACTATTTTAGAGCGTTTTTAGGAGAAAGGGACTAAAAGATGGTATTTTATATAATAGACAGGTTAATATAGAAATTGAACATGTCTTTATGTGTTAGAGATGTAATTATCTTATAGATTAAGTAAATTGATAGTCCATGTCATTCGCTAGGATTATGGACTTAATTAAATAAGAATTATATTTAAGGGACTAGTCCATAATTTTATAGAAAAGCGTATTTGATATTGATGTACGTAAATTTAATGCTATGTAAATCCAGAGGTTTCAAATACTCGTAGATTGGAAAAATAGAAGTCCTTAGTACTTGACACGTGAATTAGAGGCACAAGTGAGTAGAAACTGCATGTGTCTCCATTTTTTTCCTATATGAATATATCATTAAGTGGAATGATCTGTTTACTATACGTGCAAATATATAAGATATTTGGAATTTGTTACAGGTGACAAGTATATGATGTTGGAACTATTTACGAACCTGCTATAATCAAATACTTGGAATATGGTGTGATCTTATCGGATATGGCTTACCATTTATCGTGCACAGTGTATATGATTTGGCTTGTCCTTATCCAAATATAGACATGATCTGATCTATAGTTAGAGTTACAGTTCATATGTATAGTTTGACTAAAGATTAAATTAGTATGTGTCACTTGCATTATTGACTTGAAAGCATGACAAGGCCTTACATGATATTATTTGAGACTAAATATATCCACAGATACAGTACATGATCAATACTTAAAATCACTGATAGTCACAAATCGAGACTTAATGCCTATTATAGTTCACAGATTGCTAGCTGGCTTATGGTTTTCTAGAGAATATGTATGCATCATTTATCATATTGTATTGGACCCAGGTTGAGACTTTTCATGTTCTAGCCAATATTCAAAATAAAATCAGAATTGCATTCGCTTTAATCATTACATATTGTATGATTAATATATATATTTGGGTCCACATGTTATTTGTTGTAGATTTATCGATGATAGTTGCTCTCACTGAGTAGTGACTCATACAAAGCACTATTATTTTTCCAGGTTTGTAGCATATACAGTTTTTGAAAGTTGATCAAGTGTGAGGTTGATTGACTTATATGCATGAAGACAGGTCATTCGGTTGGGTCCCACACTCTCTCTTCTTTGCATCTTATTGTCATTGTACATATAGTTTTTAGAGGATCCATTGAATGTTATCTATACTTTTTAACTTATTTATATGTTTTGAACAAAAAATTTTATATGTATAGTTGGATATGAATTATTTATATGAATACACGTTTTATGATTATAATTTTGTATTATAGCATAGTCATATGATAGGACATTGTGTGACATATTTAGTGGAATTAGAGTAGGGATATGATTCACTGGTTATGTACATACACTGCATACATAGTCATGGCATAGTCTTGCATAGTAACATGTTTACATTTCTTTTCATATAGGCATTTAGAAGTTGATGATTATGGTGACTGCCATTATCAACTGAGGAGAAAGGGTCTAGTTGGTTCATATCACTCTTATATTGTATCATATGCCCTAACAACTCATAGAGAAAGGATTGACCTTAATGATTCCTTACCCTAATAGCCTATAGAGATGTTGAACGAGCGATACGACAAATTGAGAAAACATGGTACTGAGGAATTCTTCAGTATAGCTAATCCTTTGCTTGTGGAAACATTGTCCAAATGTATAGAAAGAATTTTCAACTGGATGTATTGCTCTCCTAAGGAAAGGTATGATTATGCCACTACATTGTTATAAGGTGCAACTTGGAGTTGGGGCGAAACTATTCCCAATAGTCAGGTTTATCCCCCTGTGTTGACTTATGGAGATTTTGTTTGGGAATTTAAGAATAATTGTGCCTATGATATCTTTGAAGATGAAAAAAAATAAAGGAAGGCATTTCTAAACCAAAAGTAGAGAAATGTGTCAATGGTTGGATATGAGATAAAGTCCAATCAATTGTTAGCTTATGTCTTAAATCTTATTGCTAATGAGAAGGAAAAATGTCGATAGTTTGAAGACAGCTTGAAATATGCGATTTGGTGCAAGCTCATAACTACTAATTTAAAGAGTTATGCTAGACTGTGAACTGCAGCAATCCAAGTAGAAAGGTTAGAAAAGCAAAGGCAGGAGTTTTTACCTCGAGCCAATAGGGGACGCTACGTCAAGATATTATACTTTGAGCTTTAGAGGAAGCAGGTTCAAATCTCTCCCATCTGGAGGGAGAGGTCGTGGAGTAGCTATTAGTCCTTAACCATTATGCAATTATTGTGGCAAAAGACACTCAAGCGAATGTTGAATGAAGACTGGTGCTTGTTATCTTTGTCTATCCTTTCATCATTTTTATTGAGATTGTCCTCAGAATAACGTATTCTAACCTTACGTCGACCATTTTTTTATTTTATTTATTGATAATATTCTAATTTATTCCAACTGAAGATATCATGAACAACATTTGCGAATTGTGTTGCAAATGTTCAAGGAAAAACAGTTATATGCTAAACTTAGTAAATGTGAATTTTAGTTAGGTCATGTTCTTTTCATGGGGCACATGGTTTTAGCAGCGGTGTTGAATGGATCCAAAAAAATTCAAAGCATATCCAAACAAATTCAAAGCAGTTTTTAAATGGTAAGCACCAAAGAATGTTTCAGAGATGCAAAGTTTCCTTAGCATGGCTAGATATTATCGCCACTCCACTGAGGGATTTTCTATTATACCAACACCATTAACCAAATTATTAAGGAAGAAATGTTCCATTCCAATGGTCATATGCATGTCAGCAGAGTTTTGATGAGTTAAAGTAGCGGCTGGCATTGGTTCTGATGGATTTGTGGTATACAATGATGCATCTCACGTTGGTCTTGTTTGTGTATTAATGCAGCATGGAAAAAGTTATTGCTTATCCTTCATGCAGGTTGAGATCGTATTAGTTGTCTTACCAACACATGACATTGAGCTTGCAGCAGTAGTTTTTGCGTTAAACATCTGCCGACATTATCTATACGGAGAAAATTTCCAAATCTTCACTAACCATAAAAGTCTGGAATACTTGATGATGCAAAATGAATTGAATTTAAGGAAACAAACATGGTTAGAGTTACTAAAAGACTATGATTGTACAATTGAGTATCATCCAGGAAAGGCAAATGTAGTGGTCAATGCTTTATGTAGAAAATTTTGCAGCAGTATAGCATGCCATCATGTATCTTATTTATCATTTTTAATTGACTTAAGGTCTACAAATGTTAATCTAAGTATTGAAACATCGGTATAGAAATAAGAAAGGATTACTGTAACACCCATACTTGATATGTCCTAAATTACACCATTAATCGAACAAGAATTTATATCTTTTTAGCCTATAATTGAGTGTTTAATGTCATATTTATACACATTTTGTTTTTTTAGGTTGGAAATGATTTGGATGAAGTTGGGACAACAAGGTGAAAAAGGAATAAAAAGGCAAAACATGCAAAGGAGGCAAAGATGGCCATCATGGCCTTGATGAACCAACTACGGCCACGACCATGGTCAGCGACCACGGCTGTGGTGCAAATCGTGGCATGACCGTGGTGATGAGCTGAACATGGCAAATTGGTCAGAAACGGATCACGCCCGTGCAAACGGGTGTTGCACGGGCGTAGCGGTGACCGTGGCAAACATATTGGGTCAAAAAGTCAATTTCAGCTACGTTGTCAAGTGGGCACAAAAGGTGCCCAACAAGTGCACAACTTGCATGCATCAACTTGGCAACTTGTGCATTGGGACCTCAATTGCCTATAAATAATCCCATATGTGCATCAAGAAAAGGAGAGCCAACCTTAATACATAATTTTTTCTATTTGTTCTTCCATTTGGAAGAGCAAAATTGTAGGTTTCGAGGAAGAGATGGAGACTGTTCTTGAAGCATGACGATTTCTCTCGAAGGCTACCTAGAGAGGCTTCTTCTACTTCCTTTTTATCTCTTCTCTCTTCTCTCTTCACATATTTTGTTGTTATCATGATTTATGTTGGTTTTTATTGTATTAATTTGTTGAACATAAACATAATAACTTAACTCTTTGGTTAGGATTTAAAGATGTAGAGCTTGATAACTGTTTTCTATATTTATGAATGGAATTTGTGTTTTTATTTTCATAGTTGTAGTTAATGTTTGTTGAACTTTGAATGCCATATTTGTAATATTTATATCTTGTGCTTGAATGATATAATTGTAGAGAGTTTGGATTAGATTTAATCACATGTTTTAATTGACTATGATTATGACTGGCCATCATTAGTTGTAGTTGTAACAAATCTAGTTGAAGGACCGAAAGGAGAAGGCTAGATGAGGTTGACATGCATTAAACTTGTTAGGTTATGAAATGAAAATATTCATGCCAACAAGGTGTTTGATAAAATTTGCAAGAGAACTTAATGAGTCTAGTTTAGTTAGATGAGGCCCAAATGACCCTTCTAATAAATGTAGACATAGCCTAAATGAACTTGAAAGATACTTTAGGCGATAATAGTAAAAGAACACTCATATCCCATAATCCATTCATAAATATAGTGAGTGGGAATCTTGGTAAGTCTTTAAAGTCCTAACGTTTACTTTATTATTTGTTCTTTTATATTTCATGTTTCTTCTTTGAAAATACCAAAAAATCATTTCCTTGTGTATTTTATCTTCTTTCATGAATCAATCACAATTAGCACTCGCCCATGTAGGTTCGATACCTTAGGATACTCCTTAGGTTTTTATTACTTTATCGACTATCGTGAGCTTGCGATAGAACCAATCAATACTTATATAAGTCACATTCACATAATGCATAGCATATAACAATACTTACATATATACAAATGAGTTTACAACAAGTCTATTAGATAGAACTAGTAAAAGAGTTACAACAGATTGCCCCCAAACAAAACTAACAACTTGTAAACATAAATACGTATCATATAGTACAAGCCAAAATCTGATACACAAAGAAACTAAGCATGATGAGCCACGAAGATCTCATCCTTAAACCTCATATGCAAACGTGATAAGGAAAGAGAAAGTGATCTCCACATCCTGACCTCTGTCACATCGCTACGTGTACAAACCTAGAAATCGGTACAAAAGCTAAATTGTTGATACCTGGAAAAATTTAGTGCTTTATAGGTGTCACAACTCAATGAAGAAACGAACATATATCAAACATTATAATATGGTACAATATATACAATCAATCCAATAAATAACAAATAATTCATGTTCAATAAGCATGCAATGCAAGTCCATTTAATTTGCTAATGGCCCAATATGTCAAGTATTAGCCAGGTTTTCAATATAACAGATCTCAAGGATCTTTCCAATACTAATAGATTTGACTCGTAGGTCTGATCACATAAATCAAATAAATCACTGGCCAGCCCAATATGGTAGAATGGATTCCATAGGTGGCTCATACAAGTTTTAGCTTATTATAGCACTTAGTTCCATCTACTTTCTCAGTAATAATGATATATAAGCCAATATACATATATAGTACGTAAGGCATGTAATGAGTTCACTCACAAGGAAAAACAAGTTGGAGTCCTTTAGCTCGTCTCTATAGCCTTTGTTACGTATCACACATGTCCACATAATAGCTTTTCAATACAAAATGTGTATGTACTAGGTATACATGCGATGCTCAAATGATGCGCGTTCCAATGTTGACACTTCTAATATCTACTTATTCATACAATTTGTTATGAGCTAAGGCATTCACATATGTTTTATACCACTGTTATAGGTGTTTAATATTCAACAGCAATTCATGGAATGTAAATCATGCCTATTTACACAACCTGGCCAGTTTGTGTTATTCTCTCCCATCGACAACCAAACAAACTCATTTTACTCACAAATTTTACCCACGTATAAAAAGCATATAAGGGTTAAGTTATAACAAAAACCATACTTTACATCATTCAAATGAGGTCTACACACAATATCGAACTGCTATTGTGGTCAGATCAGACCTGTTTACACTAATTCATATAAACAATCCATTGTACTCATACTTAGCACCTGAACATTTACACATATATATTAGACACATAAATAAATAACTTTTATGTTATACACTTTTACTAAATACGTGTCTAACTATCTCAAAATAAGGTTGTGATACAAATTGAAATCTAGATGCAAACAGGCCTATATCGTAATTTACATGAGTTTATATCTAATTCATGCTCCAATCCATTTAATCAACCTTCAGAACTGTAAATACATATGGTTATGAATATTAAACAAATAAGAATGAAGGAAATCACTTACTTTGTTCCTAGGATGCAGTAGATGCCTAATCCAACAATAATTAATTAATACTAATTTATACAACTATCTCAATTTAATTACGAAACCATATATTTACCCTCTTTTGTAATTATCTAACTTTTGAACCCTGATTTTCCTACCGATAAACCTTTTATCACTATCGTAAGTGTTTCTAAAATATTCTAAAATCATATCAACAAATGTGATTATGTCGTATGCAATTATAGATCAATGCACATACTATTCTTATCATATGTGATGTATGCTCATGTATATGCAATATGGGTCATAATCATGACAATTACGATGGATTTCATGACAGGATTACCTAAGATGTCAAGGAAAAATGATGCAGTAGGGCAATCATAGATCTGCTTACAAAATCGACGCATTTTCTATCTATCAAATGGGGTAGTACGCTTGAACAACTGGCTAGAAAGCACGTCGATGAGATTGTAACACTATACGGTGTTCCTTTATCTATCATATCTGATAGAGATCCCTGGTTCATTTATCAGTTATTGGAAAGTCTACAAGCAACATTGAGAACTAAATTGAGTTTTAGTACAACTTTCCACCCTCAGACAGATGGGCAATTAGAAAGGACAATCCATGCACTAGAAGATATGATGTGGGCTTGTGCACTTGAATTTCAGGGTTCATGGGACATATCTCACTTATGTAGTTTGCCTATAATAACCATTATCACAGTAACATCGAAATGGAACCTTTTGATGTATTGTACGGTAGAAAGTGCAGAAGCCTAATATTTTGCGAAAAAGATAGTTTGAGAATTCTTGAAGGACTTGAACTAGTTCAAGAAACTGTTGAAAAAATAAACATAGTGAAAAGTCAGCTTAAGGCAGGTCAAGACAGGCAAGAGAGTTATGTAGATCAACATCGAAGAAAAATGGAGTATAATGTCGGCGATGAGGTTTTCCTTCGTGTTTCACCTTGGATAGCAGTAATTCGGTTCGGTAGAGAGGTAAATTGAATTCCAATTATATTGGTCCATACGAGATACTAAAAGGGCCGCTAGCACGTAAGTTGGTGTTACCTCCAAAATTGTCTCAAAACCATGATGTGTTTCATGTGAGCATGCTTTCAAGGTACATACCAGATCCTACCCGTGTATTGAGTGATCAACCGATTGAAGTTACTGATAATTTAACGTATGTTGAAGAGTTAGCAGTGATTATTGGCCACAAGACATCACTCAAAGGAAGAAGCTACTTGGGAGATGGAAGAGAACATGAGACGTCGATATCCACATTTGTTTGAGAAGTCAGCTATTGAATTTTGTGGATGAAATTCTTTAAAGAAGGGGAGAATATGACACCCCAACCCTAAATAACTATGCATAGCATATATTTATTGGTACATGCAATGCATAAACATTTTCTTATAGAATTCATTTTATATAGTTATAATTTAAGATGCAAAGATGAATACTTAAGGAATTAGTTAGAAAGTAATTATTAGGTACAATCGCGTAGTTGCGACAAATGCCGATTAAAATTATAGTATTGAAATTATAATTAGAGTTGAAATTTTATTTTTGAGATGTGTCAAATTGAATTAAGAATAATGTAAAGGATAAAAACTAATCATTAAATGAAGTGAGTTGAGGACTTAAGAGAATATAAAAGAGGAAATGAGCTTAAGATTCAAAATACTTCATTTTATGTACCAATTTAAAAAGAAAAAGAGGAAGAAAAACATATTTACCAAACTTGGCACATGCTATGTCACGATCCATAAAATCATTCCCATAGTCATAATCATCACACCCGTCCACACAGAAAATTAGGATAAATAAATTTTTATTTGGACGATGGTGAAAAGAATTAGCAACCAACTAAACTCTCACTTTACATATATATACTTAAGGACCAGCCTGTTTTGACACTTTTTCTTCTACAAGATACAGCAATAATACTAGACATTCAGTTCCAAAATCCTGTCTAGCAGAACCGTCACAAAATTGACCAACAGTCTCTCCCAATAAAGGCTTGAAAAAAGCAAGGTAAACCTGTACTTTTTTTTAACTCTTGTTAAGGCTCTAATTCTATTCTACTTTTGAACTTGTTTGAGACGGATTTTCAGAAAACTCAAAGAATAAATTGTAGGTTTATGTGTCCTGTAAATGCATGTAAATTTTTTTGAGCTAATTCTATGTTTCGTTTGATATTTATAGTTAAAATAGTGTGAACTGCCCTAATTACATATGTTGTTTGAACAATCTTTTTTATGTTGATTTTGGAAACTATAGACACTGAATTTGGGAACATCAGAAACACAAAAGTTGTAGATATGTATGTCTTCTAATTGAATGTAAAAGGAAATAGTTTGATTCCATGTATGTTGGGAGTTATACCTGTTTAGCTAAGACTGTTCCAATTTATTATTCTATCTAATAATATTTGATTCTAGGTTCAGATCGAAAATTTACTGCAATTGTTGTATTTTGAATTAATCTTTGATATTTTTCCCAAATTAGGGATAGGTGAATTGAGTTTACAAATTAACAAACCATTCTTGATTTGGATTCATATAGAGTAAACCAAGATCAAGATACTAAGGCTAGGTATGTCTGCCATGTTTCAGCCTATGGTCTGAATTTATAAAATTACTGCAACTTTTTTAGATTGAATTAGATAACTAAATTTATACCCTTAGAAAGATATACGTGTATAGTTTCTAAATCAACTTGTAGAGATCAATTTGGTGCAAACCCAATATGGCAATCTAAGAAGACGGTGAATTGTATTGTAACTTAAAAAATTTGAAGCTTTGTGAAATCTTTTTGAAAAACCTTTGAAAATCAAAATAGAAGCACACTCCAAAACACAATTTAAACAAACATAAATAATAGTAAATAAAGATGAAGAGAAATAATAATAGAGCCCATATTTTATAGTGGTTTGGTCTTTTTTGACGTATGTCCACTCCTCTAGCGCACTAGAGAATTTTGAATCCACTAATCAACTCCTCACTTGTGGGTAGAGGGAAACTATTACACCTCTTGTTTTATCAGGTTCATAAGTACCTTCTACACTTGTTTTTACAGGCTATAACAAGGAAACCTCACAACACTCTTATTTTTAATGAACCAAACAAGTAAACATGAACTACCCTCCAAGTTTAGAACTAAAACTTGATTACAGTGGATTCCTTGAACTAAACCTAAACTCACACACCAACCCAAATAGCTAATAGCAAGACATAAGCTCAGGTGGTAGGTGAATATGAAAGTACACAAATAGAGAAAATTGCGAATGAAAATCACAAGGCTTGGGCATTCTCACAAAGTTCAGTGACTTTCTCTCTCTTTGGAAGCCTTTATTTATAGGCAGTCTTTGAAATATAACCGTTGTAATTCCCAATGTAACTGTTATGAGAGAAGAACAAAATGAAAATTTTATTGACATCAGCTGATACTATGTGCGTAAATCTCCTTATATGTGCATAGTATGTTGTGCCACAGCGATTACTGCACGACTTGCTCTTCATCTAAGTGCATTGAGTAGATTTCAGTAGGTACTGTCTGGAAATTCAATAACTACTATGTGCTTTGCTTCACTTCTATGCACTTTGATCATTCTTCTACGTGCTTTGATCGTAGTTCTTCAATTCTTATGTGCACGTTGTCGTCTTGAAAGATCTCATCTTTGATTCTTCACGTGACTGTGTCAGAGAATTTTCAAATTTAAATTCCTGAGGAGTGTATAACTTTTTTATCAGTTGCTAAGCTCATCCTCATCTACATGCTTAGCGTAAGATGCTACATGCATAGATTGGTGTCTCCAAAGGTGGCTCATTCACTCCTCTACGCACCTTTTATCTACATATAATGTTCTTCTGGCTTTGTCTTCCAAATCTTCTTCAGCTTTGATCTAGACACTGTCTACGTGCTTTATATCTCTTATAAAGTGTGTAATGTTGTTGTCCTTCCAATCCAGAAGACTATTTAATCATAAAACGTGCCTTTCACTAAGCACAAAATGCACAATGCAATCCTTGGGCATTATATAATTAGAGTAAGTTGTCTATGCGCCTTGAATCCAGTGCAATGTGCATTGTGTATGGCCTAGGTGCCTTATACTATCTTCTATGTGCATTGTGATTTATCTAGAAAATCTAGAATTGCTTTAACTTGATCAACAGGTGTATATGCCTGTAGAACGTGCTTTGATCATTGTATTACACTATTAGAAGGAATATAAAGTGCATAGTTTAATTGTTTTAAAGGAGGTGGAGGATCCAGTGCTACTTCAGAATTTGGAGAGTCATGATCAGTGACTTCAACTAAATCTTTGTATTCACTGACAATTTTGTTTTGCCAACTTCACTAGTTTCTCATTCTCAATTTTTGTAGCTGTTTTGGCTCTTTGTGGGGATGGAGCTGGTGCAACGTGAGAACTAGAAGGAAAATCAACTGGAGGCACAGGTTGGAAGGATGTTTGCTACATATCAGATTTAATGCTCTCCAATAACATATGATTAGCTTGAAGCAAGATAATCACTAGCTTAAAATTGGCTAGAGTTGCAGCCTTGAACTCATGAAGTTCTCTCCTAAGCTCCTCAACTTCATTTCCCCTAATAGTACTAGAACTTGCACCTATCTCTGTTTTAGGTCTTAGCTCTTCCACTCTTTCAGTTTCTTCATCATGCCTCTTAGGTAATTTTCTCTACTCTTGAAACGCTTTCCTTATGAAGATCATTTCATCTAGTATTGGCATTCTCTTCTCATCCCTTTTATGAAACATGACATCCCTTTCTCATAGATAAGGTTGGAATGCATATTCTCTATCCACAGTTCTATATAGTTTCATGCCTCTTAATGATTCGCTTCTTATTTTTCTTGATTCCAACATTTGGAATGATTCAAATTCTTCCAATTTCACCTCGAAGTGTTTAAGCGATGACTTCCAAAAGGCATGATTTCAACTCTTTATCTGTCCTTCATAGAGAATGTTGGCAAATTAATGTTTTGCAACTTGTCAAGCATCTAATCAACCGCAACCTAAGAAAAATTGTTTGGCTCTCTTTTCATCATCAGGGACATCATTATTTCATCTCGGTTTGTCATTGGAGATTGGGTGTGGGATTTAAGTTGAAGAATCTTGGTGAACACCAAATGCACCATCTTCCACTTGACTCAAAAGTCATTTTGATCCAGTAATTTGACACCCTTTTCAATTATCACAACTCCAAAATTTTCAAACATTATGTCCGATTTTTCTCAGTGTCTACCACGATAGTGTTTGCTTCCATATCAACATATTCTTTTGCTCCTTTGTTTCTCTTTACAACATTTCCAAGCAGAAGCAACTTGAACAATTTGTTAAATAGCCTTTAATGAACAGTAATCTCGACTCCATTGACTCTGCTTTGCACTAAAATAGATTGACATCTCATAAAATCTTCCATGTCCTTATTCGCCCATTTCCTTGTATTAGCATAAAATTCTCATACCAACTACAAATAATAATTAGAAGCCTTCACAAAAAAATGCCTCAGATAAAAGCTTCTAAAATCTGCTTTAATAGCTTACCTTCTTGCTTTAATGAATCAAAATCAAAGATTCAAAATCAAAGTTTCTTGAACAACCTACTGGCTTTAATATTGACAAATCTCTCTGAGTCAAATTCATCCTCAATAACAATTCCTATATGATTTTTATCCTTTTTTAAGCAGAGGAAACCAGAATACCTAATTTTGTGAAAATCGATTATTCTCTTGTGCTTATGGGCCTTTTCGCTCCCTTGGAAAATTCACCCTTCTCTGATTTTTTTGGGCATTGTCAGTGGTCTTGGTCCGAATCTCGATTTTTTTCTTTGGTACCATTAGAATCATGTTGCTATGTGGGTGAGAAAGAGTTTAATATGCATTAGGGTTTTGGAGTAATTTGAGAAATCAAAGAGGTTAGATAGTTTTTGAGCTTAAGAGATTTAGTGTTATGATTCTAAAGGTGAGATAAGGTTCAAATTTGATATAGAAGTCTGGCGGGAGTGTTTTAAAGTTTGGAATTTGGGAATTTGAAAGAGAGAGGGAAACTGTGATTTTGGATTTTTATTCAGGTCAAAACAGCTACGTGCGTAGGAGAACATAATACGTACGTTGATAATGAGTTTGTGAAGACTAAGTACTTAGTATATCCATCTACGTCTATAGACAGAGCTTTATAATTGATCGATGCCTCGCGAGCAAACGAGGATTGATATAGTAATAAAACCCTGAGAGTATTCTTGGGGTGTCAAATCCACAGGAAACACATATTAGTTAATGATCAAAAGACAAAAGAAAGCAATAAAATAAACCTAGACTTTGAGTTGTGGAGGGTTTGATTTTAAAACATCATATGATTTTAGAAACAACATAATATGAAATAACAAGTAAATAGAAAATTTGGAATAAAGAGATCCAAGCAAAACTCCTATTTACTAAGTCAATGAAATGATTTTAGTGGTTTGAGTGTTCTCTCACTATTATCGCCTAAAGCCTCTTTGAAGTTCATGTAGGCGATGTCTACATTAATTGGGGGGTCCTTTTGGACTTACCTAACTAAATTAGACTCATTAGGTTCATTACTTAACCTAACAAGTTTGATGAAAGTAGACCTAACCTAAACTTCTTCTTTCGATCCTTCATTTAGGCATGTCACAAACAACATTATGGTGATCAAGCATAATGATATTCAAATAAAACAAGTCATCAAATCAACAATTGCAACAAATAGAGAATTTAAGAACATAGACAAACCCTTTCATTAAGCATAATAAATATTCATCAAAACTTACAACTCAAAATCCAAAATAAAATCCTACACTAACATAGTTCAAAGAAAATGATAACTAAACTTAAGAATAAAAACAACACCAAAGACAACATAAGAAAATGAAAATAAAGGTTGAGGGGGATTCCTTTCCAAGGCCAAAAGCCTTTTTCAAGAAACCCATTTCTTCCACTTAAATCCTTTTTTTTTTCTTTCTTTAGCTTTTGTGGTGGATTTTCTCCGAAAGAGTAGTTTTTCTTTTTGAAATATACACATATGAGAAGTATTTATAAGCATTTTCATCCTTGGAGAAGCTGACCGCTTGATGTACAAGTTGGCCATTTGATGTGCACAAGTTAATCACTTATTTGTACATAAGTTGTCAACTTGATGTATACCTTTTGTCTACTTATGTCAAATTGTGTACACCACTTGTACACTTGTGTCCACTTGATTCCACCATCATCCACTTGATGTCAACTTGATTTCGATTTGGTGTCCACTTCTATTCACCATTTCTCAACTTTTGTCCACCCTTTGTACACCAAAAAGCCCAAAATCCACTGCACTTTTTCCACTCTTTCCAGTTGGCCAAGATCAGGACATGGGCGTGGTCCTAGGGTGTGTCCTGGCCATGGTCTCTTGCCATGGCCATAGTGCAGGTTATGGCGGCGACCAATGATGCGCTTTCTTTCATTTTTCTTCGCACGTTCTTCCATTGATATTGCAACTTTAAAAACATCTTTTTCCATGCCTTTTTCATCTCTTTTCTATCTCATTTCATGCATTCCTCATCACCATACACAAAAAAAATTATAAATACATCAATAATTTATCACACTAAGGGCAAAAATGCTATACATTAGTGCTTGAACTAACTTGTAATTTTAGCATGCATCAGTATGCATGTTGTATCAGAAGAAAAAATGGTTCAAGCATATGCTCTGCACTATGCACATAGTAGAAATGATAAAACTACTAGTCTGAAGGTTGCATCTGTCACGACCCAGTTTTCGATGTTAGAATTGTGCCCTAGTCCAATCATTGATGTACATTATCATTCAATTATTTAATAAAAAGGCATTTCATTTTTATGAAATATAATATGTTTTATGAAGATAAAACTCCATGAATAGTTTATTTTTCCTTATGCCATCAAGTGCGTTACTTGATAGTAAAACCATAAGGATAAAAGGAATACAATTCTAAATGTCCCTAGTCGATCATTATCATGGGAATGATAATCAATTAAGGTTAGTATGTTGCTAAGTGGATAATCACATTTAACTAATTATGGATATAAGATATCAACTTAGAACTTAGATACATGTTGAAGAAATTGCATTGGACTAGCTTGCTATGAAAGCACTTCATGGATTATTGTCACAAAGTAGCCTTAATGCAGTAGTGATGTTTGAGTACTATGACCGAAACTCACTATCGACTCCTACATGTGGAATCGCATGCTTTGACTTATTCAAAAGTTATTCGTAACATGATAACAATAAAGAGTATGATTGGATATGTTATGAATCATGTAGAGGAGTGATAGTGAGAGTGATAAATTTGTTCCTCTTATGAAGAGTGATATCTCTTGGCCACCTGATGAGTAGGATTGATGGAATGTATGCATACTCGAATGGACTGATAAAGGGTTCAATCAAGGTCATTTGTTATATCAACCTACTTAAGATGAAGAAACATGCTAAGCAATATAAGGTTGACGTGTGACCATGCCTTATACTTAGATGAGATATCGTGAGACAAAAGGACTAAATATCAGACTGTGAAAGGTTAACTCGGATCACCGACATCCACTCAATTTTGGGTTGCCATAATGTATTACTAGAGTTCGCTTATGGACTTTGGCCCCAAAAATTTAGGATAAGGCCCATTGCCAATTTCGAGTGGGCCTATTGGGTCACACACAAGAACGAATTGGATTGGTTACAAGGTTCTCTCTTTGTGGTAATTGAATTATTAAGATGATTAATTTATTTAATCAATAATAATTCAGGGTTTTATAATTTATGTGTTAAATAAGATTTATGACATAGTCCATTAATGTAATTGGCTTTTAATATGAATCACCAATTATCACGGGTATAATTATTTAATTATTTGTGACATAATGTGGCCCATATGAGTGATTTATTTAATTATAATGTATCATATAATTAAAATCCCAATAACATTAATAAAGACCCATCAAAATTTGGCACATTAAACCTAAAAGAGGAGGGAGAAATTCGGCTCTCTTCCTATTCTAATTAGGAGTCACTTTCCTTGTGTGACAACGATTGATTTTGGCACATGCATTTGATAATTAGGAGTCTATGACTAATTAAGAGTTTTATTCTTGTTTCACAAGGAAAATAAAACCCTAATTTGTATGTGAAAAAATTAATTAGGAAGTGAATATTCCTGTGGAACAAGAAAGGCAAACCTAGTGAGACTAGGAAAGCAAATACGACGCCATATTGCTTGAATAGGATGAGGGAATTTGAGATTCTTTTATGGAACTATTTAGGTCTCCTCATATGCCTATAAATAGGGTGCACTCCTTGCATTGTTTTCAAGGCTTGGCCGAATTAGTGAGTGCCACTTTCAAAGAGAGAAAATGATTTTGTGAGTTTTAGAATAAAGATTCTAAAAGAAGTGTTAGTACACTCCACCAATCCAAGGTAAGTTCATTTGTGTGGATACTTCTAGACACATTCACATAAATGCAACGTGATTCCAAAAGGGTGATTCGAGTTTTGGGTGCTAAGAGCTACACCAACGTCTCATAAAATTGAACGATCAAGCTTTGGTGAAAGGTAGATCTTCTAACCCTAATTATATATGTTGATGTGCATGGGTCCTTGGGGGAATTCAAGGCTTAATTTTTTTTTTATTTTCGTTGCACTGATTAATTATGAATGTCATAAACGAGCCGTGAATTCCAACAATTCCAACCTTGCAGAATGTCAAGCCTTGTTTTGGAAAGTGTTTCTGAATGAAAGACTTAGGTGAAGCCTTGTGTATCCTAGAGATACAAATCTATAGAGATAGATCTAAGAGCCTAATTTGACTAAGTCAAAGTGTGTACATTGATAAGGTGCTAAAGAGGTTTAGCATGATGAATTCTAAGAAAGGAATGATTCACATGGTTCTTGGAAACCATTAACGAATGTTGGTTGTCCAACAACAAGACAAGCCAGAGATTACATGAGTAGGATTTCATATGCTTCTGCAATTTGATCTATCATGTATGCCATGATTTGTACACGCTCTAGTGCTGCATATGCTATAAGTATGACCAGTAGATTCCATTTCGATCCAAGTGAAAGTCACTAGACCGCAGTCAAAAATATTCTTAAGTACTTGAGAAGAACTAAGGATGTTTTCTTGGTATTCGGAAAACAAGAAGGCGAACTAACCCTAAGTGGTTGCACTGATGCTAGTTTTTAGTCTGAGAATGATGATTTTAGATAGCAATCTGGTTATGTAACACCCACACCTATATATCATATATTTACATAACTCGGTAACATATAATAGCATTTGCATATATAACAACGAGATTACAGCAAGTACAAGTTACCAACACAACTATGACTAAAGTATCAAAATTCGTCAAAATGTAA